>PVIJ01000139.1:0-94753 GCA_004024925.1 Scalopus aquaticus
TTAGGCTGAGATCGTCCCAACAAAGGATACCAACTTATCTCACGTTATCAGCAAGGAATTTAGCTGATTAAAGCTTCCGGAAATGTAATCTTAAGTCAGCTGCATTTAGTAAGTGCTAAATTTCCAAGGGTGGGCTATTGTACGCAGCATTCCCCAAATATCTTGGAACACAAAACCGTTCTGTGACACAAACTGACATGGCCGGGAAGTGTGGGACAAGACGGAAAACTCGGAAGGTGCCTGCTTCACCCTCGGCTCTCCCAGGGATGGGGGCGGGAGGCTGGGGCCCTACGCTCACAGGTTTCAGTGTAAAAGCGGGAAGATGCCGAGGGCACACTTTGACTGCTTCCCATTCATTTTCACATTTTGAAAGGACAGGCTTATTAGGAAAAGGAAAGGAGAAAATGATGCCTGCAACAGACAGAAGCGGGCAGAAACAGCTGCCCTACTTCACGACTTTAAGAAACCCCAGCCACACAGTGTCTTGGGGGAGTAAGCAGGGACCTGAGACATCCCGTGTGAGCTTTGCCAGAGGGCTGTGGTGTTGCCCTCCTGCTGTCTTTCAACCCCAGGCATCACCAGATGTCTAAATAATATTGTGTGTTTTTATTGTGAGTGAATATTGGAATCAAACACCTGACCTGACAGATGACTAAAAATTAGGACTCAACACCCACTTCTGCCACCCACCGAATGCATGAAGTTGGAAGCAGGGCGCAGGGTCTCCCCCACTGTCCACAGGCTCTCTGACAGTCTGGGCCGGTCAGACCTGCCTTCTACTCCGAGGGCAGGGCTGGGGGTGGGGGGCCGCCTGTGTGGCTTTCCTGGAAGGTGCAGCAGCCACTCCTCTTCCAAGCATCTCTTGGGGCACCATCGCCCTCAACTGCTTCATAAACTTTTCCATAAAGTTGACTGTGTCTGACCTCACGGCTCCCGAGTCTGAAACTGCGACTCTGGGCTGCCAGGTCCCTCCAGCACCCCAATGCTGCCGCGGCTGACGGAGCCAGGCAGGTGGCACCAACCCTGGGCTCCTCCCCTCGGAAAGACGCGACCTTCACTCACCCCCCACGCCAGCCTCTGTCGCTGGTTCGTGGGAGCCTACCTGGTTGAAGTGCAGCTGTCCAGGCTGCGGGGAGCCCGGCGCAGGGGCGCGTCCCAGCTGCTCCAGCAGGCCCTCCAGCTGCGCCGCGGACAGGCTGCTGTTGGAGCCGAACACGCTCAGCACGTCCTCGCTGAAGGCCAGCTCGGGCCCCGCCGAGCCCGCCGGGCCGGCCGCCTCCAGCAGCAGCAGCAGGGGCAGCAGCAGCCCAGCCTGCGTGCGGCCGGGAGCCATCCCACCGGCGCTGGCTCGAGTTCCGCGGCGGGCGGAGCGAGCAGGAACGCCTGGCGCTCGGGGCCCAAGGGCGCGCGGTCAGCGGGTCTGCGTGGGGCTCCCCTGGTCCCCGGCTGCCTGGCAGAGCAGCGCCGCGACCCGCGGCATAGAAGTGGCAGTGCAGCCCAGCGGGGCGGGAGAGGCAGGGCAGCCCCAGCCTCCTGGAGCGCCTGCGATAAAGAGGACAAAGGGGGACAGAGATAAAGGCCACCGGGCCACCCGCAGGCCGCCCCCAGCACGGCTGGCCTGAGCCCTCCGGCGCCCCTCCGGGCGTGGGGCCAGCTGCGCGCGCCAGGATTTGCGCGGGGTGAGCGCTCCTCCCGGATGCCGGGCGCAGCGCGGGGTGAGCTCCCCACTCTGCATCAGACCCCAGCGTGGACCTGGGGTGCCCCAGACCTCAGTCGGGGCCCGGAGTCTGAACCACCCTCCCTCTCCAGGCTCGCTGCTCTGGGCTTGGCGGGCCAGCAGGAAGGGCGCCCGGGCCGCCACCTCTCACCTCGCCGTCTGTCTCTCTGCGCCTGTGTCCACGTGAGCGCCTCTCTCCCTGTCTCCCTCTCTGTCAACACTACCTCTGGCAAGTTCGCTGTGGGACTCAGGACAGCCCTGAGCCCTTTGCAGATAAGAAGAGGCCCTGTCCCCGCCTCTGCGCACGTGGTGGCGCTCCCTCCCCAGCCCCGCGCCCCCACCCTCGCCGGTACCTGAGCGCCACCTCCGAGCTCCCGGCTGCCCAGGAGGCCGCCCAAAACGGCCTCCCCATGGTCTGGGAGCTCGCGGACCTGCTGAGTCGGACTCTCCAACTCGGAGCACAGCAGACAAGAATCCGAATCGGCCAGCGGCCGCGGCGCAGAGTGAAGCCGCAGCGCTGCTCCCGCGAGGGGTCAGAAGACCGAGGTCAGCGGGTGTGCCCTGGAACGCGCGAGTGCGGTGTTTGCGGGCAAAGGTCGTGCCTGGGGGGTGTCTGTCACCGCCCCCGACTGGCTGTGGAAGCTCAGCCGCCTTTCAAGGAAGCGGCCCCTGAAGCCGCGCATTTGAAAAGAGACCTCAAGCGCAGACAAAAGGCTGGGACAGCGGAGCTGCCCTCCCTCCCGGGAGGAAATGGAACACTGCAAGTTCTGCGGAGGAGCCGGGAGGGAACGCGGGACGGGGAGGAGAGGGGGCTCTCGCCGCGAGGGCTGGCACAGGCGGAGCCCCCAGGGATGCAGAGGGCAGGGCGGGGGAGCAGGGGAGCGGGAAGGCTGCCCAGAACAGAGGCACCTGCAGTGGGAGGCGGAGCCCCAGCAAGGCAGGACCCCGCCCTGGGCAGGCGAAGGAGCGGACCCTGCCGGACCCTGCCGTGTCCCTTCCCATTATAAAAGCTGCCCTGGTGGTGTAGGGGTTAAGTCTCAGCACTATCACCACTGCTGCAGCATGAGTTTGATTCCAGCCAGGGAGCTGACCCACATGGCACAGCAGACCTCTCCTGTCTCACCCAGGATACCCCTTAACAGTGTATTTCAATAGATCTGCCTGTTCTGCTCCCCACTGTCTCTGGAGAATCCTCTTATTTCCCGCATCTCTGACTTACATTCCAGTTTTTCTATGAATAAATAAATAAACCTTTTTTAAAAAAAAAAAGCTGCACGGCTGTTGACAGGATTCACAGGATTCACGGGTGCTCAAAGGGCAGATTTTTCACCCAAGGGCCAGAAGTAAGTTCAGTCACAGCTGAGCTCTTCAATTACACAATCTGTGGGCCTGGACAAGACTTTTGTGGACCCTGAAATGTACTTTGTTGGCTGTTTTTCTGCTGGGCTCAGTGAATGCACCCTGGGTCTCGCACCCAGCCCGCCTGGCTGCCGCTGGTCTGCAGACCCTGATAAGACGCTGCCTGATAAGATTCTGCCTTTTCCACAGATGTAGCTGGATTTAAAATAACACAATACTTATAGCACGGATTCTTTAGGATCCGCATTATCACTCATTCAGGGCTACATACATACACTTTGCAAGGCCAAGCCCACAAGACAATAAACAGTAAAATAATAATGATCAGCCTGCCCGGCATCGTTACCAAGGGCAGTTAACACAAAGTAAGCTTGCAATTAAGAGAAAGTATCCAGAAAATTACAAGCTAACGACCGAATGGGTCGGGCTAATTTCTACATCTTCTACTCTAGTGAAATATAATCACCAAAGGACCAGTCAGAAATGTTTTGAGGCCCAGAAGATGGCATTCTATTATCTCAGCCACACCATCACTGAAGACAAGGACTTCCGAAGCAATTAGAGGGTGTGAAATAAACACCTTTTCTCAGCGGTCTGTCCTCATGCCAAGTCATTTCCCACGCTAACGAGGGCGCAGCAGCAGGAACGCCCGCCCGGTCAGCGGTGTCCGCTGCTCCCCACCGAGAAACTCGACTGCTCCACCAGGGCTCAGTCCTTGCATCTGTGAAACATGAAAACGGGAAAGCTGGACCGAGGACTGCCGCGTTCGCCTCAGGCTCACTTCTAAACAGTGAGCTTAGAAGTCATCTTTTAGTACAAAACAGGAACTACCTAAAAGAGAAATCAAAACTTCAGTTCTCCAGCAGAAAGGCTAGCTGACATCAACAGAACTTTTCCTAACAGCTTCAGACTTTTCAGTCCAAATCTTTTGTTAGCAGCCGAATGAGGAGCACACCGGCCTCTGCTAAGCCTCCTCATGCCCTCCAGGCCCGCCGAGCGGTCCCCACCCCCACCCCCCCACCCCCGTCCAGCGGGTGGAGCCAGCACAGCACAGGGCGTCCACCCGAAGGGAGCCCGCGGGCCCAGATCGGCCTTTGGGCCCTGAGCCAGGAGAAGCAGAACTCCCCAGTAGGAGGGAAACTCGGAGTGGACAGCGGGAGTCCAGGCCAGGGCACGACGGCAGGTGGATGGGGGCGGGAAGGGGGGAAAGCTGAGGCTATGTCCCTAGTGGGGTGACCCGCCAGCACCCCAGCAGGAATGGAACATCCCCAAGCAGTGTCAGACCCCCACAGGCAGAGGAGAGCGCCCCCCCAAAGCAGCAGGTTTGGGTGTCAGAGCTGAGCAGGAGCTGATGGGCAGCAGGGGTGGCGGGGGACAGACTCGGCCAGCAGGAGCGCGAGGGGCAGGGGAGGCGGCTGGCCACAGGGCCCTGCTCAGAGCACCCGTCCAGGCAAGGGGGGGAGCTTGCAGAGGGGAGCAGCCAGCCGCGCCCCCGGGGGCCTGGGTGTGCGGAGCGGTTGATGGAACAAAGGTCTATTTGGCCCTATTTCTGGCTCGCAGCTCCTGAAACTCTTGGGGGTTCCCAAGTGAGGAGAACCTTCAAGGTGTCTCTATACGAACAGGCAACTTGGGAATCCCCTGGGGGGGGCTGGTTGCCAGGGGAACCCACCTCTGATGATGGGGGAACCTCCCTCCCTCCCCAGACCTGGGAGAGGGAGGGGCTGTCACCATTGCTGGCTTGTCAGGAAGCCGCCATCAAAATCCACAGGACCGGTTTGGAGAGCTTCCGGGTTGGTGAACAGTGGAGATCCAGGGAGCAGGGGGCCCGGAGAGGGCCTGGGAGCGCCAGCCACCCCCACACCTGGTCCAGCGCACCCCTCCACCTGCTGCCCGAGTCACTGCCCTTCCCGGGCACCAGGGTCTGCTGGGCGGATGGTTCTCCGAGCCCTGAGGCCGCCCCCACACGTGTCCCTGCAGCCGGGGGTGGGGGGGCCGCAGCTGTCAGCCAGAAGCAGAGGGGATGGCTGGACTTTGTTACTGGTCTTTGAATGGGAGGAGGTGGGGGTGTGCAGTCTTGGGGAACTGATCCCCTAACTTGCGGGACCTGATACTCTCTCCAGGGGCGAGTTCAGGTTGAGTAGCAGGACTTGACTGAGGTGTGAGAGTTGCTTGGGTGTGGGGGGAACCCCTCCATGTTGGGATGTGGGGGCTGAATTATAGGGTGTCAGAACCCGAGGCATAGGAGGAGGGACTCGGGGATGAGAGGAGGGCAGACAGATTCCTCTCGCAGAGCCAGCCCTCTCAGTCCAGAATGGGGCGGAAACGGGGCTGAGCGCTCCTGGGGGCTGCAGCTGAGAGGCAGTGCAGTGCGCGGCCTTCAGCGTGTGCAGAGAGAGCGGACGAGCCCTCGGAGCCCCAGCCCGGTGGAGGCAGGCACTGGAACGGCGAGGCCGCCACGGCGAGGGCCCCCTCGGGCCTGCGCTTGGAGTCCAAAGAGACCACTCCCCCACGGGGAGCCAGGTCCTCAGGAAGAGGGCTGGGCAGGCCTGGGCAGGCAAAGAACAAGATGAACCCAGGGTATCTTGTGCCTGAGAGCAAGGAAATGACCCAGGAATGTAGGAAATGCATCGAAAGTCCCCAAGATAACGGAGCCCTGGCTCAGCAACTCGCTCAGAGGGATCGCGGGCGGCTCTCGGCCCCGCGCCTCTTCTGTCAGTTGGTCCTTGCTTCCGAGTGTGAAAAGTGGAACACTGAGTATTGCTATGGAAAGGAGAAGTTCCCCTAACAAATGACACAAGAAAGTAAAACCACTTGCTCGCCGTGAGGACAGTTGACCAGGCAGCACCTATTTCTAAAACCCGCATCGCGGTGGGCGCTGCCTGGGAGCGCCAGAGGCAGAAGAGGCATCAGTCGGGCCGTGCGCGTCAGGTGAGGCAGGAGCCCGCCTGGCGACGGGTGAGCGGAGCGAGCTGGTGCCGCAGAGGCGGCGCTCAGGGAGGCGGTGGGGAGAGGGAAGGCGGGCGCGTGTGCAGAGGGCGCTGCGTGAATGACCCCAGAGCCCGAGGGAGGAGACCCGGGCCCCAGGGCGGAGAGATGAGGAGCAGGAGGCTGGGCCCTGAGAGACGTCGACGGGGCCACTGAGGCCGGAGGGCCCGGGCAGGAGGGCGGGATCTGCCAGGCCCGGAGAAGTCCCAAGTCCCCCTCGCCGACTCCAGCAGCGGGGCCCCGAGCGCTGTGGTCCCCGCGCCGAGGCTTTCTCCCACTGAAAGCGGCCAACAAGCCTCCCCGCTACACGCAGGAGACTCAGAAAGGGCCAGCGGCGCCTCCGTCCAGAGCCGCAGGGAGGAGGCCGACCTCTAGGAGCCCTCGCCCAGCTCGCTTCCTGATCTGTGAGGGCTCACACAGAGCCTGCTCCATGCACGTCACGGAGTAGCTGTGAAAACCGACGCGATAAGGTGTGTGGAGAGTGTCAGTCGCAGGGCAGAATGCAGGTGTTGTTAGCAGCCGCCATGCAGGTAATGCGACCCGGGTGATCCGCCGAGGGCCCGGCGGCCAGGGGGTGGACGAGACACTCCAGGAGCACGGCGGAACAAGGGCCACTTTGTACCCAACGCATTCGCGAGGGCCGTTCGCAGGAAATGAAAGCACTGATCAGACGCGGGAAGGACGAGATACGGGGACCTAATCTGGCGGATTCTGAGTAGGGAAGGAAGCTCGGGAGGGGTCGGCGCCTTGCCAAGGGCCCGGCCTCACCGAGACCGACGGCCCGGCCCGACACGCCACTGCAGAGAGCACCAGGTAACCCGATGATCCCTCACGGCGCTTTGGGGGAATGAAGCTGGAAATCACATCGCTGCGTCCTGCCCAGTTCTCCGCGGGCCTCTCACCCCGCCCCGTCCTTCGTGCCCAGTGAGGTCCACTCCCCGCCTCGTCCACACCACGGTGCTTCCCCGTTTCATCCAGTTTTGCAAGAGAATCTGACAATTTTTGGAAACGTTGTGCGTGTTAACATGGGAAATGCTGAATAAATGAAAGAAAAGGCAGGAGCAGCGCCTGCTGTCAGACGACACCCGCGACAGTCCGCTCGAGTGTGAGCGCGCCCCGCACACGCACCCCGACGCAGGCTTCGGAGCGCGCACCACGCTGCCTGCAAGAGCTCCCCAAGGTGTGATGCAGGAAGATGATATTCTTCAAAGAATAAAGCCATTTTCTGAGAGAAGGAAAAGGAAATGCACCCTCTCCCCTCCGCGGTGCTGAGTGTCGGCCGAGTGCGTCTCACTCCCACCACTGAGGAGAAAGCGCCAAGCCTGGAGTGGCAAGTCTGAGGCCTCGGTCGGCCTGCGGACGGGCCTGAGGAACGGTGAGGACAGAGCGTCCCTGTCCTGCCCAGAGAGGCGCCCTGAGGACAGACCTGCGCCACGCCTCTGCATCACAGAGCAGCGGTCTGGGAGCAGCGCAGGCCGGACTCGCCCAGGCACCTGCAGCCCTCCGGCACAGCCCCAGGCCTCGTGCAGAGCGGGGAGCCTGGGCCGCCGTGTCTTCCCACAGCTTGCCTGCCCGGCGCGGGCGCCGCAGAGACCCCAAACTTGGTAGAAACTGAGCTGCTAGGAAACAGAACCACACGAGCAAAGTCAAGAAGTCTGTTTGCAAGACAAGAGCCCTGCCAAGGCCTGCCTGGGTAAGCGTGTGGTGCGCCTCTCCCCTGTGGGGTGCAGGCCCCTCGTTCGGGCACCCCCCTGTCTCCACGCCTGCCTCCCTCAGGCCGTCTAGGCCCAACATCACCCCTCACTCCAAAACATGAAAGATCACAAACGAAACGCCGATGACCCGGAAGCTAGCTGTGGTTCTTCTTTCTTTGCCGATGGTGTCCCTGCCTTGCCTGCTGGGAAAGTATTTTTAACCGAAGACTGTAAATCAGACCGTTGGACGTTAAAACGCAAACAGGGAGCAAATGTTCTTGCTTCACTGTTGCTCTCTTTGGAGCAAGATTGAGTGCGCCCCAGCCCGCCCGCCCCATCGAGTCCTTTCTGGAGACTCTCGCTCCCGCTCTGGCTGCACACACGCCCTCGCAGTGACCGGGGCTTGCGGGAAGCAGGGCGGCCCGAGTGCCCGAGCTGTGGGCTCTGGAGGAACAAGGGGGCCGACTCCCCCGCCTCTGCTGGCTGCACAGCGCTGAGGACAAAACACGGAGGGAAGCAGGAGGCCGCGCTGCTCAGGAACCCATGAGCGGGACAGGCCCTTCCCTCGGGTCCCTTGCACCTCCGGTCCCTTGGGGCTGCGCGAGAGTGCCCAGAGGCCACACAAACCAAAGCACTTTGCAGCTGCAAAGGCAGGGCAGGCTGGCGCTTCCAGGTCGTCTCGGCAGACCACACCAGCCTCCTAGGGAGGCTCACGCGCCGAGGCTCACACGCCGAGGCAGGCGGCCGAGGCAGGCAGCCCGGAGCGGCGGCAGCCCTGCGGGCCAGGGGCCAGGTCTCCGGCTGCATGGGGCACTGCTCCTTCCTTTTCTGTTTTTAAGTTGATGGGATTTGTCATTTTTAGTTCTATTTCTTGTCCTAATGCTATTGCTTGGTACATTTTGTTTAGAAACAAGATTCATGTCGCTTGCCCTCCTATGACTAGGCAGGGGCCTCTCTTTTGCTTTCTCCTTTCCCTAATGAACCTGTCCTTCTAAAAGCTGAAAAGTAATAACAATAACTAAATAAAAACTATTCACAAATATAGAGATCTAACTGGGCAGCTTCCTCTCACTACTGCTAGGGCTTACGCAGAAGGGGGTTTTATAGAAGTAAAAGGATAAGAGGTGAGTATTTCAAAACATTCGTTCAGGGGGCCTCCCTGGTGGCCTAGGGGTTAATCTCAGCACTACCACCTAGAACACCTGAGTTTGATCCCCGGCCAGGGAGATTCCCAAAGGGCGCAGCAGACCTCTCCTGCCTCCCTGCTGCTCCCCTCAGCAATGTTTCAGTGGATCCACCTGTTCTGCTCCCCACTCTGTCTCTGGGGAGTCCTCTCACCACCCCTCACCTCTGGCCTACACCCCAGTTCTAAGCATAAATAAATCTTTAAAAAAAAAAAAAAAGACTGTTTCAGGTGAAACCATCTCCCCTCAGGGGCAGGCAGGTGGTGGGGGGAGGTCTTATCACGCAGATGACCCCCTGATGCTGATCTGGAAACTCCAGATGACTGGTGTAGGGTTATCTTTGGGAGAGGCTGAAACTGCAAGGCTGGGTATTAAGGAAGGGGGGCGGTGCCAGCACGAGGACTCCATTTTGGACCTGTTCTTTCTATTTTTAACAGTTCTGGGGGGAGGAAAATTATTATTGGCACACACAAATGAAAAACCAAGCTTTGGTACCTGTGGTTTTACAAGGAACTATAAGCCCTTCTTAAGTGAAAGTCTTGATGTGAATAAAGTATGATTTACACAAAACCAAAATAAAAGCAGGGTAAATATGATAGAGAAAGATAATGGTTTGAATACAGAGGAAACTAACTGTCCAGAAATAACACATCCTAATATCCTAAAAGCTATAGGGAAGGGAATAACTTACATTTGTAATTAAAAAAAAAAGACATTCCAGTGGTCTGATAGAACTGGAAAAAAAGGAATTCACTAAAGTCCAGGTTTTAAAAAATACCCCAGCACAGTCTCTGGAAGTGTGTTATCTGGGGGTGTGTTTCTCGAAGTCCATCTGGGGGTGTGTTTCTCGAAGTCCATCTGGGGGTGTGTTTCTCGAAGTCCAGCCCTCATGCTGCTCGCGGGTCTCTGAAGCCCACAGCCCAGTTCTTCATTTGAGTCACGCAAATGTGTTTGTTCTTTCTTGCAAGTAAAAAATAGATTTCCTATTGCACTTTGAGAACTGAATTAGACATGGAAAAATCAGTATTAAAAGAACCTTAAATATTTACTTAGACAAAAGAGCCATGTCTTCTTAAGGTTTACCCAACCAGAAATAAGGGGCTGCTGTCCAACCTCCCATCACGGTTCTGAAAGCTTATCTCAAGTACTGTAAAAGAACTGCTGTAAAATATAGAGTTCAAATGAATTCCTTTTCAACCACTGATTACCTATCATTTGCAGGGAGGAGGGAGGAAGGAGATGTTCTCTATGTAATGGCAGGCGCCGAATGATCTCTCACTGGATTAGTTCTTCATTTCCCAATTACTTTTATTACCCAGATGGAAGAGAACCTCCAACGAATTTGTAAACTTTTTCCATACTAACCTGAGGGATAGTTACATATTTGAGCACTCACATTACTATGGTAATTATCCTCTAACTAGTTTTCATTTATTTTAATGCCATGGGTGAAATGTTCCTGAGAGAGTCTTAATTTTTCAAAAGTTTGAATTCATATTTGTAAAAAATAAAATAATAGATGTGCCCAGAGAAAAGGATGCATAAAACCATCACCTCTTACCATCTCGGACTGGTGGGGCTCTGAACTTCTTATGAATTTTTAAAATTTCCTGTCTTCTGAAAAGTTATTTCACAACTAACTTTTTACTATTAATTTAAAAACAGCAACAAGAAGACCAAAAGCCAGAGAGTCGAGCAGAATGAAGCCATAAACAGCTCTTTGCTGCGATGTTAGGTGGGGGAAGCTTCCCATCCCAAGTTCTTGCCTGCGAGTTTGCCTTTAATTTGAGGGGAAACCCTGCTTTGTCCTTATCTATAGCATTAATTACAGACTGACTTAAGAACAGAGTCAACAAACCCTATATTTAGCAGGGGAAAAAAAATTCCCCAAGGCCAGAATTTTTATGCTCCATAAAATTCTCCAACTGCTCTGTACCCTCCCACAGGTGAAGGGAAATGTGGGCCAAAGGCTTGAATTCCAGATGATGAAGATACAATCAGTGGTCCGGGAAGCGCTGGGTACATGCCACCCTGGCCATTTTTCATCTGAAATAAGGCTTAGAAAGAACAAAGGCAAAACAAAATAGATAGGAATGATGATGGCTTCAGCCAGTGTGACTCTAAAGCAGGAGTAAATATCTAAATACTGACATATACAAATAAAACAACATTTAATCTAAAATGAAGTCTCCAAGCTGAAATATCTAAAACTGGAATAGGTGTGACTTCTCCAAGTTGTTCCTTCCAACTTAATCCACTGAAAGTTAATACAGAGCCAGTTACTGCCAACATTATGTTCAAGCTCTCAGTCTTCATAACACAAAATCATTCCGATTAGGCCACTGTCTATTATATTCCTCCTCTTCTTGGGATTTAGGACTGAATTTGATTTTTTTAATTATTTTTAATAAACCTTTAATTAATTAGGCCAGAGGTGTGGGGTGGTGAGAGGACTCCCCAGAGACAGAGTGAGGAGCAGGACAGGCGGATCCAGTGAAGTCCACTGCTGAGGGGGCAGCGGGGAGGCAGGAGAGGTCTGCTGCGCCATGTGGGGAGCTCCCTGGCTGGGGATCGAACTCAGTTGATAGTGCTGAGACTTGAGCCCTAGGCACCAGGGAGGCCCGGATTGAAATTTAAAGAAGACAGAAACAGTTTGGAACAAACTTGGGGCCAAACTAAGCATGTCACCCAGAGTTCAGTCAGAAAGTTGACACTGCTCCGCCCGAGGGCCTTTCTGCCCTTTTATCTTGAGACAGGTCTGGGATGCTCCCTCTGGCAGGCTGGAGAGGAGGACTGGGGGGATGGCCTGGCTCAGAACAGGAGGTGGTCGGCTTTGTGCTGGGATATTTTTTAAAACCTGGACTTTAGTGAATTCCTTTTTTTCCAGTTCTATCAGACCACTGGAATGTCTTTTTTTTTTTATTATAAATGTAAGTTATTCCCTTCCCTATAGCTTTTAGGATATTAGGATGTGTTATTTCTGGACAGTTAGTTTCCTCTGTATTCAAACCATTATCTTTCTCTATCATATTTACCCGGCTTTTATTTTTGGGGGTCGGTGCACGGAGAAGATCCTGTCACCATGTCTGCAGGCCGGGGGACGCCTGGGCTTCCAGACAGTGATTAGGGACATTTCCATGGGAGCCGCGTCTGCCCGTCGGCCCCGGCTGACTCCCTGCACGCCGTGTTTACAGCAGCAGCTCCACGCCACCAACACAAACACCATGTGTAATGACGCGCTCTGACCCATGCTGGGGTTAACATATAATCACTCTGGGGTCACCTGGCCCACAGGGCAGGTCTGGTCGAAGCCTCCAGCGACAACAGCAGCTCTCTCACCACAGTTTCCAGATTGGGGGCGCAGGGGGAGGCTGGCTCAACACTCTCCTCTACTTGCACAAGTTGTTCTCTGAGAATCTTGCTGGACACGCTGCCTCTCCATTCTAGAGTGTGAATGTTTGGGAAATTAAGCCATCGCCTTGACCAGTCAAGAACGCTTCCCAAGGAGTTTTAGAATCTTAAATATGATGAGTAAGTTTAAATCAAAGGCTAAATGCAGAGGACCTTGGTTTTAAGACTCCTGGAAAACCGAAGCCAACATTCAAATCATAACCAAGTAAAATACATTCCGTATTTGTCTTATTTTGATGTAAATATTGATGAAGACGGCAAAGACCACCACCTACTAACACAGTAATCTATATTTGAGAAGCAAAACCAAAGAGCCTGGCTGGGCTTCCTTCCAAGAAGCCGGGTTAAAGTGTGGGGAGACCAAGGTGTTTGATCCCTGGGATTTCCACACACGGCTGCCTGCAACTGTCAAAACTGGTTTGTTTTTTGGTTCTGGGTGGTTGTTGTTTGGGAGTTTGTTTGTTTTTTTGGCACTCTTTTCTCTGGCCTGGATCTGCCTCGTATTTCATTATTACCCAAAATGTATGAGAAAAGAATATGTGGAATTCTCTAAAAGTTTTAAATGAGAAAAGAGACCTTTGATTTGTTCTGTGTTAGGCCTCTTGATTCTGTCATTTATAGCTCATGGCTGTTTACTAGTAATGAGGATATTAGGAAATGATTTCTTCATTGGTAAAGACTCACTAATTGATCCGTAATCTGTATCCTAAATATTTCTTAAAAAGTATTTAAGTCTTTTCTTCTCAGTTTTGTATTGCCTAAGATTCAGCCTTCAAAGGACCGGAAGCCTGATCGAGTGCTCATTTATGTGCTTTTAGTCACTGTGTGAACACACTTCATAGTTGGCTGAAACCTGTGTGGTATGTAGAAAAAGAGATTCTTTTGCAGAAAAATATCTTTGTCAAGCATTGTGAGGATTAAAGGAGACAGTGTATACAATCCTCGAATAAAGGTATAGGTGTGTGGGAGGCGTGTGTGTGTGTGTGTATATGGGGGGGTGCATGTGTGGCATGCTGTGTGTGTGTATGGGGTATGTGGGGTGTGTGTGTGTGTGTGTGTGTGTGGTATGGGGATGTGTGTGGGGGCTGTGTGTGGAGGTGTGTGTGCGTGAGTGGTTGGGCTCAAGCACCCACTCTGCTTCGGCACTTCTCTCTTTCCATACATACCACAGCTAGCCACTGAGAACAATACTAATTGCTACTGACCTGAATAAAAACATTTGTCTCTTTTTTCACCTAGAAAACAAGAGCCCACAGAAGGGAAATTTCTCTCCCCACCCAATTCACAGCCCACTCCCTGAACTCCTGCGCTCCCCGCCGTCCGGGCAGGCAGCCCCACCCTCTCCGGCTCACAGGCACGTCTCCCCGCCCCGCTGCACCACCCCCAGTTCCCCTCGGTGCCAGACCCCTCCCGGGGCAGAAAACATTCTCCTATTTCTCAAACGCCCCCTTCACCCACCCACCCTCCTAAGTCATCTCCCGTCAAAGGTGCTAGGTCGTGGCCTTGTTTGGAACAGCACAGCGCTGCTGGTGGGATCATGGAGGTGAGGTCAGGCCTGCTCCAGCGTGACAGCGTCCTGAGGGCAGGTGGACGTTTAAGACAGACCTAGCGGAGGCCAAGGACGGCGAAGGCGGAGCTGGGAGCCGAGCAGCTGCCAGCCACCTGCAAACAGGAGGTGAGAGGAGAGAAACCCGGAGGCCGCACGGGAAGCAGGCCTGCCCCAGCCTCCACCCCGGGACGGGCCAGACTGCCAGCTTCTGCTACCCTAGGCCGTCCAGCCGGTGGAGATTTCTCACAGTAGCCCTAGGAGACCAGCACTTTGTTTCCACTAAGTGCTAGGTCATTCCCATGAACAGAAAACATTTTGTCTTATCCCTTAAAGATACCCTTGACCTTAAATCCCCTTTAAACCAGGACTCTATTCCTCTGCTTCCTCTTTACAGCAAGTATCTAATAAATTACATAATCGCTGTCCACACTCCTTCCCACCCCCCCAAGCTCTAACCCTCATTTGCCAAGACCCTAACCCTGTCTGCTCCCCAGATGCCACTTCCATCAAGGTAACCATTGTACTTTGCTTTTCTTCAAAACAGGTAACATTTTATGTTCACTTCTTTTTTATATAATTTTCTTTCTTTTAATTTATTTTTCTTACATTGTTATTCATTTTATGTTCATTTCTTAATTTAACTGTTGCCTGTCTCCCAAAAAGAGGCAGGGAACCGATACATTTTCTCTCCTAAACCCTCCCTGTCACTTAGTAGGCCCTTTACGAAATGCACTCAGTAGGTCCTTTATGAGATACAAATGCTGCCACGCATGTGCTTCCAGATGGTTACTTCCATCTACCCACTTACATAAAATTTCATCTGGATTTCAGCAACTCTTATGGATGCTACCAATTTTGCCAGGATCTTGCTGGGTTTTTTTCAAGAATTTGCAGATTACTAATAAAAGGCCTTTGTGCTTTGCAAGCATAGAGTCTCACCACATCTTACCCTGAGACAAACTGTGATGTTATTATTTTACATTATCCCTTCCAAAGCTATTAGCTGATATGAATCTTTGTATTCATCCCCTGTACCAGGGAAATGGAGGTGTTAACTTTCAACACACGGATTTGGAAAGAAGGGACTTACGACTCCTTCGGGTGACATGTAAGTGGTGAAAGCTAAAAAGCAAACTGGGAGAAAAGCTTTGACTGTTAAATCTGTTTAACTTCCACTACAATTCCTCATCACCAACCACACCTTATGATTTCGTTGACATGTAAGATTTTTATCTTAATTATACTAAATGAGAGAAAAACAACTTCCTCCCGGATATTAAGACAATTTACAGATGAGAAGGGAATCAAAGACAGTGTGCAGGCGCCCGCGACAGATAAACCCGTGCGGAGATGGCTCGCGCCCTGCTCCGAGGGGCAGCAGGAAGGAACAGCACCGCCTCTGTGACAGAGCAGGAGCGAGCGCTGCTGAATGAGCCAGAGTGCGGCAGCTAAAACGGGGGGGCTGTGCGCACCTCCACCTGGGCCACGACGGCTCTTGGGAACCTGCCACCTGCAGCCGTATCAGAGCGCCCGTCCCTGCTCTCATGCCCCCTTATCAGCAGGAAGCAGCAGATAAGGTTGAGTGTCGGAGCCGCTGAAAAGCTGCTCCTGAAACGTCAGGTGTGGAGAAGGCCCTGCGACCGTCCGCAGGCGGCCACGGGGACGCAGCGACAGGACCGGAGCCCTGACCGTCCGCTTACACACGCAGGTACAGGGGCCTCAGGCGCGCCACGGCCATACGCTCAAGACGCTTCGGGACAAAAGGGATATCGGGTTTGTCAACTTACAAATCGTTTATAAACACCCATTTGCACATGTGGGGAAATCTGTTCTTGTATTACTGTTGCCTGCATCTTATTATTTTCATGTTTTTTTTTTTAATCACGGTAACGCTGGTTACCACACTGTACAATTCAGAGGTCAGGTTCACCCCTCCTCAGGTGTGAACACACCACCCCCACCACCAAGGCACCCCCAGCTCCCTCCAGGCATGGCCCCCAATTCCCCTCCACCTGGCTGTCTCCACTCGGGCCCGAGCCAGCGGGCACCTGCGCTCAGACGCCCCTGCTCTCCCTGCACTGAGCTGCCCGCCAGTGCCCGGCCAGCTGCGCCTCAGCCCTTCGGCACCTCTCACACGGTCCGCGCCTTCCTCCCGGCCCGGCCCGGGCTCCAGTCTCCGGCAGGCCCTTCCTGCCCTCTGGGGTCTGCCGGCCCCACTCTCCTCCCCTGCCCGGCCGTGTCCCCGCCAGCCCCGCTCCCGACCGCCTCCCCTCCCCTCCCCGTCAGCCTGTCTCTTCCCGAGATGTGCGCCGTGCTGGAGCCCTTGCCAGGCCTCTGGGCGCCGGGTCGCTGCACCTGAGCCGCCCGTGCCCTGCGCCTCCAGCCCTCACCTCGAGACGTTCTCTCTGATTTCTGCGTCAGGTTTCCTCCAAAGTTCCAAGCACTTTCCCAGCAACAATCGGGTGGTGGAGTCCACCGCCCGGGGGCAGCCCAGACCAAAGGCCGGCAAGGGCAGCGAAGGCCCGGCCTCCACCCCACAAGGTCCTGGGAGGCCGCCACTTTGCCATGCCCATCAGGCACGCTAACGAGCAGCTCAGCGATGACCTGAGCAGCTTCTCCCCGTCCCCACCCGCTATGTGCCCCGGCGGCGCCGCTAGAGCAGACCTCCCGAGCCCCACGCCAAGAGTCAACGGCGTTCACGCGCGTCTGTTGTGGCTACCCGCGTCATCTGTGGCAACTAAGTTCCAGAGACTCTGCCACGGCTGTCCCATCAGCGCCCCTCGGGCCCTGCCTTTATCCCGGGCGCAGGCCCCGTTAGCTCTTCCCTGGACACTGCTACCATCTTCTCTGTCCTCGCCTTGGGAACTGCCCGCTGCCAGCTTGTTCTCCACAGCGAATTCCGTATGTGCTTTTTATGTTGACTCTCTGGTCCCACCCACCCACCGACAGGCCTCTGACTACTCCCCACCGTCTTTATCGTGATGCCCATCATGTGATTTGCCAAGTTTTGGGCCCACCACCCCTCCTCAGTGTCACCGCTCGGTTCTGGCCTGGCACGCTGGTCGCATTCAGCTTCTCTCAGGCCCCTGGCCAGCCACAGGCTCTCTCGCCCCAGGACCTTTGCACATACTGCTCTTCCCCTTCAAGTGCTTCCCCCACCACTCCTCATTACCACCCACCCACATCAGCACCGCAGCTTAGAAGGCGCTCACTCTTAAGTGTTTCTGATGTTGATCTTTGGTTAGTTGCCTCACCTATTAAAGCATATTGTGCTATATATTAATGGCTAGTTTATTTGTGTCATCTACTACAGTATATTTATATATTTGCCTGTTTCTCACTGAGCCTCAAGACTTTCCCATATTTTAGGTATTCAATAAATATGAGTACAATAAATGAATCCACCGCATTCAAGAAAAGTTGTTAAATAATGTTACTAAAAATTTTTAACAACAGGAGACTGGCAAACAAGTTTTCAAACCACATATAAAAAGTTTAAGCAAAACAGAAGGGAAATTAATAAATAGAAACTACAAAAATCTAGGACAAAAGTGCTATTTTCAGAAATCTTTGCAACCATTACTGCCGTAACCATGGATATAATCCTACTCAATTTTTATAGCCACTACTTGGAAAGCAAGTTTCAAGTTTGTTACGTAAAGCAGATGTTTTCAAATGGAAAATTAAGGCCATGTCACAAATTAGTGACTTTTTAAATGAGATGGTTTTAACTTCCGACCTCCCTCAGTGGACTGAGGGGCTGGCCACGGCGAGCCTGAGCGTGAGGCCAAGAGGCAAGCAGAGCCTGCGCCAGGCGTGTGCCCACAGAGGTTCTGTGCCCGTCCCTCACCCTGCTTCCACCCACGTCCCCACTCTGCATCTGCAGCCTCGTGTGTGTGCCCAGTGCCCAGACGCACAGTAGAGCTCCAGTTCTCGCGGGCCTGTCCCCGTGAACTGCCCAGCCCAGACACCAGCCGTCTATGCGGCCTGTAGCACGGGCAGGCCGGCCCGTCCACTCTGTGGGGTGCACACACACACCAGCACTTGCATGGATGAGGGAGGGTCTAAGTCCGCCGCGGTGGAGAGGTGGGTTTCCTGGCAAGCCGCAGGTTCCACCTCGAGGCAAAGCCTTGAAGAGCCTCACCTGCGCCCTGGGAAGTGGCTCCCAGCCAGAAACACATCCCAGCCGGGGGGCCCAGCCGAGCAGCCCTGCGGCCAGCACAGCGGCTCCAGCAAAGCCAGGGCAGCTGTGCTCCAGACCAAGCGGCTCATCCTCACCCCCTCAACAGCAGGAGCCTGGCAGGAGTCATCGCGCGTCACACGGAGCCCTCGGGCACCGGGGCCGCACGACTGGCCGCCGAGGAGGCCACTGCAGCGACGGGCCCTCACCACGCCGTCTGCAGGCTTCGCTGCTACCCTGACCAGGCGGTGGCTAGTACCATGGAAGGATGTTCTGGGTTGATTTTAAGAAATAAGAATTCTAAGAAATAAGTTCATTACATTGAGGTCATGGATGCTTTGAAAATATCTTTCATTTAGCCAGCAAATGTTTCTGGGGCACCTGCTAGGTGCCTACCAGACAGTGTTCCAGACCAGTGACCAAAACACTCCCGTCCTTGCCTTCGCAGAGTTCGTGCTGCAGAAGCAGAATGTCACGTGTAGTTCTTGCTTAAAAACACTTAACACACAATGAGCCTCCCCAAAGAATAAAATTTAGAGATGGAAAAGTATGTAGACATAATGTTAAGTGTGGGGTGTGGGGGAACAAGGATACAAAGCTATACACATAGTCTGGGTCTCAAGTTTCTGAAAAGCTAATTGAGGCACAGGCACGCAGAGCTTCGGGTATGGCTACATTTAGGCGGGGGGTGTAGACACACACCAGTGTGTGCAGTACCCACTAGATAATCCAGCTAGCCACGTTAGCGTTGGGATAAAACAACCAATAATATTCATTTTCTTTTTTATTCTTCTTTCACTCTCGAAAATTTCCCAATGAATACCCCTTTACGAGCAGCAAGCGAACACTATTCTGCGTATTTTTAGATGCTGAAACCGACTAAGATGAAACTTGGCTGCAGGGGCTCAGCGGGGGGGACGAGGGCGCAGGGGTCGCAAGCACAGAGGATGGAGGAGGAGGAGCCAGACCGTACAACAGCGCAGCGGCGGCTCCAGGCGTCGAACACCCCCAAGGCCCACACAACGGCGAGACAAACAGTGACCCCGACGTGGGCGACGGGTCGCCGTCTAGTAGAACGTGAGCTGTAAAGCAGCACGATTTTAAAATACGAAGGCTCCCTTTAGACGTGACGACATTGGCCTTAGGAGAAAACGTGCATTTTGAGGCTTTTCTCACTCAGTCCTTGAGAGCAGCTGAGCCGCACGGCCGGGGGCAGGCGGGCAGCCCAGGGCAGAGGAAGCCCAGAGGGAGGGGACACACGCGGCGCACGCTGCCGCCACCGGGACATTCAGCGTGACTGTGAAGTCAGCGGGAGACCACGGTCACGCGTGGACGCGGTGCCGCCGCCTTCCAGCGAGGTCAGGACACCGGCTGACGTCCTGGAGGTGCTCACACCGGTTCCTGTGAGCGGGAGCCAGCAGTGTGCACAGCTCCGACCCGCGAGCCCTGCGGAACACGCTTCACCGCACAGTCAGTGAGGTAAGGACCGAGCGTGGCCAGAGGCGGCGGCGGCGGCACCAGTGATCGCGGCTGGCACCGCTGCTCCTCCCTGAGGACCCGCTCAGCACCTGCGCACCCAAACCTGGGCCCGGCCTTGCCTCGGGCTCCCTCTCTGATCAACACCCGCGGGGGCGAAGACAGCAGCGCCTCTCGCCCTCGGGGGAGCGGAGAGGGAGGGACACGGGCATGGAGGGCTGGAGGTGCTCACACATCGGGGTCACGCCTCCAGCTGGGGTCATTCTATATCGCTACGGAAGGAAAAGGCGGCGCTGCGCTCCGGACACGACGTTCAGGAAACTCCTCATCCCACCGCGCCCCTATATTCTCTCTACCCGAGCAGGGCCGGGGTGCCTGGGATAGCGCAGCCTCAAACACAGGCTCTGCAGCTGCGCGGGGCCCTCACACCCTTCCCTTCCCCCTCAGGCCAGGCAGGTGGGGACAGGCCCACATTCTTGCTCGCACACTCCCGTGGGATCGGAGGCCCTGGGCCGCCCCTCGGATTGCGCCCCGTACCAAGCGATGGCTGTTCTTGGCACGCCCTTTTATCTGATCCTGCTCGGAACTCAAACAGGGAGGATGAGCTCATCTGGTTATTCCAGTTCAGCAGAATTTACTGGGAAGGAAAGAGACACATCTTTTTTTTTTTTTTTTAAGATTTATTTATTTATTTATTTATGCCTACAAGCTGGGGTACAGACCAGAGGTGTGGGGCAGCGAGAGGGCTCACCAGAGACAGAGTGGGGAGCAGAACAGGCAGATCAGAAATACACTGCTGAGGGGAGCAGCGGGCAGGCAGGAGAGGTCTGCCGCACCGGAAAGAGACACATCTTGAGGATCAGGTTACCAATATTTAAGTGGACCGTCTCCGATTACTAGATAAAGGAAATCTTCTCTTTCTCCTAAGAGAAAAGTGGCCTTCCCCAACTCATAGGTGGCCGAGGCGCTAACAAAATGGCCCACGACCAGCGGGCGCCCTTGAAGCCTCTGACTTCACGCACTGACCGCTGTTAAGTCAAAGAGAGGGGCGGGGAGTGAGTCTGCGGTCTCCCACGTGGGGGCGAAGCGGCTCTGGGAAAAGTAACCCTGGGACGTTAGCAAGTGACCCCTCAACTCAGAGAGTCTCAGAGGGGTGCAAAACAAGACCGAGTCAAGCTGGCGCCCAGACCCCACAGCGAGGAGGGGAGGGTCCTTCCACACACAGAGCAGACGTGAGCCCGAGACCCCGGGCAAAGGGACGTGAGGCCCGTTGAGCCCCTGGGACAACAGCGCTGCCCGGGTCTTCCGTCCCCCGGACAAGGCCACGGGAGACCTTTGAACCGTTTTCCCAGGTGTCCGAGGATCGATTTGTTTGAACAGATGGCCCTGCGGGGTGAGTCTTGGCACCCACGGAGGGCCCGGAGCGGGCGCGCGGACAGAGGCACGTCCGGCACGGCGCAGACGCCCGTGGTCCCGCAGAGGCGAAGCCGCCGCCCGGCCTGCCCCTCCCGCGGCCAGCGGCCAGCCCGCGCCTTACCCCGGAGCGGGACGCGCCTGCCTGGCCCTTGCCGGCCGCGGACCGTCCCCCGGGCCAGGAACGCTGCGCTGCCGCCTTCCCGGGAAACGCGAAGCAAACTGCGCACCGACCGCGCCAAGCCCGGGCAAAGCCGCGTCCCGTCGCCCCGTCGCCCGCTCGCCCGCTCTCCTCCCGGGCAAACGGCCCGACCAGCTTCTCCCGCCCGACACGGCTCCTTCCAGAGCTCGAGAAACGCTCCCTGGGGACAGACGGCGACGCTGCGCCGCTTCCCGCCGGGGCGCGGCACGGAGGCCCACCAAGGGCGCTGCGGGACCGGGGCCTGGGAAGCGCCGGCCCCGCGCCCCCCACGGCGCCCCAGCGCGCCCCGGGCCTGCGTGCGGATGGGGCAGCACCGGCCGCCCAGCGGTTGGCGCCACTTTGAAGGAAACACGAGGGCGCGGCCCGTCCCCCGGGCTCCCGAGGGCGCCGTCGGCCCCGGGGCGTCCGGCGTCCGCCTCAGACCCACGTCGGCGCCAAAGGGCGCGGCGGGCGCGGGGGGGCGAGGGCAGCGCGGCTCACCGGGCTCATCCAGCCGCGTCTCCTCGGGCCGCGAGGCCTCGCGCAGCCGCGGCGCAGACGCCCGTCACGGGCCGACGGGGGCGGGAAACTGCCACACAGCCCAGAAAGCGCGGGAAGTGCCGGGCTCCAACCTGAAGGGGGCGGGAGACGAGCGCGGGCGGCCCCTGGCGCGGCCCCTGGCGCGGCCACCCGAGGTGCTACCTGCAGGCCCAGCGGGCGCCAGAGGCCGCCGGAGCCCCGCCCAGCGGCCTGCGCCGACCAATCGCCGCGACGCTCGCCCCTCCGGGCCAATCGGAAGGGGCCTGGCCTGTGGGCGGGGCAGAGCGGACCTGAGTGAGAACGCACCGGCCCCGCCCCCCCTATATAAGCTGAGCCCGCGGGCCGCGGCGACCGTCCGGCCCGGTCAGGGGCGCCTCGTCGGCCGCGCGGGCTGCCGGCTGCGCTGCGCAGAGGAGACCCCGGCCTGCCAGCGTCGCCTCCAGGTACGGGCCTGGACGCGCTCGGTCTCCTCCGCGCGCGGCTCTGAGGTGGCGTCGCGCCTCCGCGGCCTCGTTCTGCGCCGCGGCCTCCGCTCGCTGACGCCGAGCTCGGGGCCGTTCCCCGGCCCAGGCCAGGCCGGGCTGCCCGCGCCTCCCTCGCGCTCCCGGGCGCGGCCCGCCTCTCCCACGCGCGCGTTCTGGAGCTCTCGGCCCGGAGGAGGCGGCTTCAGCCGGCCAAGGTGGCCTGCTCCCGCGGCGCGTCGGTGCGCGGGCCTGGCGCCGCCCACGGGCTCTGGGGCTCGGCCGCCCGGGCTCCCCTCAGGGCTCGGCCCTCCGCCAGGGCCTGCGCGCGCGCTCGCTCGCTCGCTCGCGGGTGTCCTCGCGCGCCCCTCACGCGCCCGCCCGCCCGGCCGAGCCCCGGCGCCGCCCTCCCCGGGCGCGAGCCGTCTGCGGGCTGTCTCCCTCGGGGCGCCGCCTTGGCCCGGGCCCGCGAGTCCGCCTCGTGCGGATGCGCAGCCGTGCGCCGCGCTCGGCGTTGCTGGCCTCAGCCCCACGGAACGCGCCTTTTCACCCCGCCGCTGCCAGTGTCTCGGCCGCTTGTTCCGCCGCTTTGCAGGGGCTTGGTTTGGCTTTTAAAGACGCTTATTTGTGCACACGAGAGTGGGGTGCAGGCCAGAGGTGGGGGGTGAGAGGACGCCCCAGAGGCAGAGCGGGGAGCGGAACAGGCAGATCTACTGAAGCACACGGCTGAGGGGGCAGCGGGAGACAGGGGGGGTCTGCTGCGCCCTGCGGGGAGCTCCCTGGCCGGGGATCGAACTCGCGCTGCAAGAGCTGCGACATCTTCGTAGGCTGAGACTTAACGCCTTGTGCCACCAGGGAGGCCCCACTTTTTTTTTGGGAAAGATTTACTGATTGATGCACACAAGAGCTGGGGTGCAGGCCAGAGGTGTGGGGGTGAGGGGACGCCCCAGAGACAGAGCGGGGAGCAGAACAGGCGGAGCCACTGAAACCCACTGCTGAGGGGGCAGCGGGAGACAGGAGGGGTGTGCCGCGCCCTGTGGGGAGCTCCCTGGCCGGGCATCGAACCCCTGCTGCAGCGGCTGCGGACGGCTCCTCGGTGCTGAGACTTAACTCGTTGTGCCACCCAGAGGCCCCACTTTGCACAAGGTGTTGGGGAGGTCGTTGGAGCAGACGTCCTGGAATGTTCGGGGTGGAGGGGCTTTTCCGGATGCCACGGGATGCCTGTGCGCCGGGGCGCTCACACCGCAGCAGCTAAGCAGGAAGCTGAAGCTGCGGAGATTCAGGCAGGAGTTCCTGGTGGAGCTTGGTGCGCTGACCCCCGACCTGGACATCCTGGCGTTCTGCATTCCACCTGCCGAATAAGTATGAACAACCTTCTCCCTCCCACCCCCTTCACCCCTGAGAAATCCTGTGATTTATTCACCTCACAGTGGTTCTACAGTTACTGGTAAATTACAAGAAGATTAGCCCTTTGATCTAACATTCTAGAGTAATCTTTTGGATTTTTAAGAGATTGTCATGAATATTATAATTATTATTCTGTATTACATTTATTTAGATTTTATGAAAAGTGAAGGATCACTCTTTACAATCTCGAAGTTTTAAGATTATGAATAGCCTGCAAAATGGTAATGTTAACCCTGATTGGGAGACCTCGGTTGAAAACTCTGTGGAGAAACTATCCACGTTATATACCTGATTAAAACGAAAGGGTCATCACTAAGATTAGTACGAAGACAAGGGTGTCCTCCCTCACCACCTCTGTGCAGCAGCGCTCTGCGGTTCTAACCAAGGCAATTAAATAGAAAGGATGAGACACATCCAGCTTGGAAAGGAAGAGTGAGCTATCTCTTCATAGGCGATAGACTCGGACATATGAAAAATCATATTGCTGAGTCTATAGGCGGTCGGAGAGCCTGGTGGGCCGTGGTGGGGGATGATGGGTGCCATGGTGGTGGAGCGCTATGACGGCGACACCTGAGGGAGAAATCCTATCTTGTGGGAAAACGAGCAGTTACATAAAATAATGATACATCCTTTAAAAAAATATGTACGCTATTCCAAAGTGCCTAGAGAAAACCTTGGAGAACTTAAAACATCCTAAAGGGGCCCTTCTTAGGAAAGCTCCCTTCTTAAGAGCTTCCAGGATTTTTACCAAAGAAAGAGTCCAGTCAAGAACCACGACTGGCACTTAGGTTTCCTATCATTAAAGCAATCTCTGATTTAAATAATTTCTCACTGAAAATCATGAAAAGTGAGTTAATCTTTTGTTACTTCTTATTGGGATGCAGTTCACATATGATGCCCTTCATCCTTTTAAAACATAAAATTCAATAGTTTTTACTAAGTTCGCAAGATTGTGTGTTCCTCCCCACTATCTGATTCCAGATGATTTTCATCACCCTAAAAAAACCCAGCACCCATAAGTAATCACTCCCCACCTTAAGTCCTTGCACAATCTAACATGCTTCATGTCTGTATGACTTTGTGTGTTCTGGACATTTCCAGTGAGGACAGTGCTCCAATGCGTGGCATTTTTCAGCTGGGTCCCTTCACTTAGAATAATGTTGTCAAGGTCCTTTGTCCTTGGCAAGATTCGTTACTTCATTCTTCTCTGTAGCTAAGTAACTTTCCACTGCATTGACGCCTCTCGTGTTGTTTATCCATGTAGCCGCTGGGGAACATTTGAGTTGTTTACACTTCTTGGCTGTTTTGAATAATGCTGCTATGAACATTCATGTGCAAGTTTTATGAGAACATATATGTTCATTTCTCTTGGGTATATACACGCGAGTAGCATTGCTGGATCATAGGGTAACTGTTTGATGTTTCGAGGCCCTGTCAGGCTGTTTTCTGAAGTGGCTGCACCGGTTTACATGCTCACCAGCAACATTGAAGGCCCCAATCCTCCACATTCTTTTGTAAAAGAAAATCTATTTGAAAATCATCTAACTTAGTTTCTCCACCTATGGTTTGGCATTATACAAAGCATCTTAATGACACAGGAGAGTTAAAAAGATTTTCACAAATTGAAATGTGCTACCCTTGTCTCCAAATAAGTTAATTACTTTAAATTTGTTTTAAAAAATGCATATAAAATGCATGTTTGACACTCTGAACTTTCCAAAAATACCACAAAAATACATATGATATACTACACAGATGTGGAAAAATCTAGTTAGTATATAGTACTTTGCTCACCATTAACAGTTTATTAACAGTTTATTATGTGAAATGCACATACTGACCTCGAATTCTTAGTTTTTGAGCCCCATGGTACCTGTGAAATTTTAAAGTATTGCAACAGATAAAAATCACAATATATAAGTGAAATTTTGGTTGCAATGCCAGATGCCTAAATAATTGGATAAAAGAAATGTAAAATAAAGCTTATGATGATCATGTATAGAACAAAGGCATCTTACCACACACTCAAGATATCCACATACCTTTAGCAGGTGTTCCTCAAACTATCAGGGCTGTGTAAGCAACTTTTAAAAATTTCAGTCTGTTTCAGACCAATATTTTTAAATATATATAATTGCTTTGTTGAGTTCCTATAATCCTTAAACTTGTTCTCTCTGTTGCTGTATGTAAGTTCCTCATGGACTGGCTAATTGTGAGGGCACTGGTCCGTGGCCCTCGCTGAGAGCAGCACTGCTTCAGGATATCTCTGTGTTGTACTCATCTGTGTGCCTCCTCAGGTGGCGCGGAGTGAGCACAGGTAGGACAGATTGATTGCTAGTTAAATTGATTCTGTCAACCCAGTTTCGATAATAAATAGTTCCAACAGTGAAAAGACGTGGATTCAGAATGCAGGCAACAGAAGCTGGCTAAGACCAGCTCAACCTAACCAGTAGTTTACAGGGGCTGTGGTTCACAATGGTGGTATTCATTATTCAACATTGAAGGGCAATTATGGGCTTTTCATTTCACATGTTTACACCTTAACTCGTTAAGCAGGATGACATCACTTACAAATAGATAACATATAGTCCCAACAAAGCCGTGAGTACAGACAGAGCCATTTTAGCTCTAAAATGACAAACAGCTTAAATGTTGAGCTTTGATATACAATTCACAGATTATTTACAGAAAGAGCTTCTGATTCTGTTCCCAAGAATAGCCCTAGTTTGTTTTTTTAAGGGGGAGGAGAATTTGAAAAATATTTTTTAAAGTCCCCTTACCTGAAATGCTAATTAGACAAGTAGCTGCTAGAAGGCTTTAAGCCAAGAGAATGAGAGGGATTTGAGAAATGATGTACAAATGGACTAAGACTGCCCTGAGATTTCATAAAACCCCTGCATCTACACAGAGCTTACATACTACATTTTTACTTGACACCTTATCACTCATGTGGAAAAACACCACCAAGGTTCTCGGAAGTATTTTCCCTGTGTTGATTTACGGGTATTACTGTTTCCAAAGTGAGGATTCTTTCCTGTAGGTAGGGCTTGAGTTTTAAATTCCGCCCGTATCTCTGAAGTATACACCTAAAACTGGCTCTCTGGTTAGTCACGGCATTCTGAATCAGGTGTTGCTTTGCTAGCAATTAAAAATCATACACGCATTTACAGAGGTTCTGGGTAAGATATGCACATAGTTGTTCTGCGTATAGGCTGCGACATCTGCTGCCTTCTGTTCATGTTCCTTTACGATCCTCTACACATTCCAACCAATGCGGAATTTAAAAAGCTTTTTAAAAGCTAAATGACAAGCTATGCAAATTTCAGGATAAGGTCTGCCAGCTTCTTAGGAAACAAAACACCCCTGCTCTATCACTCATCAGTGCCATTGCCAGGGATTTGCCCAGGAGAAATTAAAGTGTGTGTTTACAAAAAGATCTATACAAGAATTCTCACCACAGTTTATTCCTAACTGGCCGACAGTGCAGATAAAAGGAAGGAGATGTGCGTTCTGCACGACGGAGCACTCTGCCGCAGCGACAGGGAACGTGTCACTGCTCCGTGCAGCGACATGGCTGAGCTTCAGAAAAAGCACGTGGATGAATGTATTTGTTATAGCGCATTACTCTGTGATGGGAAGAAATAAGTAAAGTGGTTGGCCCTGGGGAATTTCAGTAACATGATTTTTTTTCATCCAAATAAAAGGAACCAAAAACTCTAGGTAATGATATGCATTTCAAGTTAATTAGAGGTAAATGTACTGGGGTTTAGCAATTATTAAGAATTGCATTAAAGAGCTGATAGACTAATGGATGTACAAGTGAATAGGAATGTGATAAAACAACTTTGTTTAAATGTTAATCTATGGACGTTTAGGTGTTCACTATAAGATTCTGTCCATTTTGTTGTGCTTTAAATCATCATAATAAAATGTTGTTGTTTTTTAAAATACTAAAATGAAAAAAAATGTTGGTGGGGAGACAAATGAGATCATCTCATTTGTCTCATTTGTTAGGAGCAGACCTGAGGAAGCTTCCCACCTCACTCAGAACAGAACCCCATCTCCAGTGCGTTCCTGTGGGTGCTGCCTATTCCGCTCTTATCAGTACCTCTCCACCATGCTCCACTCAGCTCCAGTGACCCTCACCCAGGCTCGTTTAGCCTTGGATGTCCACTGGGATTACATCTCCTGGGTGCATTTCTGCCAGATCCGATCGCTGCTGCTCTTTCTTAGTTCCCCGAGCTCAGCTGTCACCTCCTCAGAAGGACACTCCTTTGCAAGCAGTCATTGTTAACACACCAGACATCCCCGGGTTCCTGCTCTTGCAACAGCCCTTTCACCACAAGGCTTGTTTCCAGACACCCAACTCCTTGCCCAGGGAGGTGCCGTAGCTGCCCACGTACCTCGTCGTGTAAGGGAGTTATCAAGCGGGAAGGAGTGTGCGCGTGAGGGAGCATTGTAGTAAGCCTGAAATTACTCCCGATCACACACACTAGGAGATTAGCAATATGAACCCAGAAGAAGTTGAAGAAATAGTATAATTGAACTAAGACACAATAAATTGGATCAATAGAATGGATATTACTAATAAATAAGTCAATAAAATGCAGGATAAATTGAAGGAACTCTCAAAAAAGGTAAAGACACTGAAAAGATAAAAGAAAAACTAGGAGACAGGGAGAATAGAAGTAAAAAAAAAAAAAAGCCAATATCTTAAAAGTAGGACTCGCAGGGGAAAAAAAGAGAAAAATAAGAATTTTTTTATCCACGAACTGAACTGTGACACAACCAACTTAGTCAACAGAAAATAAGACCTGTCATTCGCTTGGTTTGTTTATTAGCATAACATCCAAAATGTTTGCCTTGGCGGTGTCACAGCCAGTGTGGACTGGCCATCTTAAGAGGCTAAGCAAACACACACACACACACACACACACACACACACACACACACACCCCAAATCAGTAAAGTGCCGGCATTGTCAAAGGTGTATATAATACCACATACAAAGCATATTTTATTATATTTTTTTTAATTTTATTTTTTTACTTTTCATATCTACATTATTGTGTAGTGTATTATTGTGTATTGTGTAATTGTATTACATTATTGTGTATTCCCAGTAGGTTTCCCACCACCGATTCACCCGTGAACCTTCACCATAGTCCTTTGTGCTCTTTTCTCCCCCTTTTTGACCCCTTATCCTCCCCGTCCCTTGTTGAATGTCTCTTATTTGGTTCCCCTATATTCCTGTTACAAGTGAAACCATTCGATGTTTTCTCTTTCTTTCTGGCTTATTTCGCTGAGCATGATCCCTTCTAGCTCCATCCATGTTGCTGCGAATTGCATGTGTTTATCTTTTTTGAATGCTGAATAGTATTCCATTGTGTATATGTACCACATTTTCTTGATCCAGTCATCTATTTTTGAGCATCTGGGTTGTTTACATATTTTAGCTATTGTAAACAATGCTGCAGTAAACATTCAGGTGCATGTATCTTTTTAATTAATGTTTTTGTGTCCTTTGGAGGGATTCCCAGAAGTGGTATTACTGGGTTGTATGGAAGCTCCATTTTTAGCAGTTTGAGGAACCACCATGCAACTTTTCATAGTGGTTGGACCATTTTGCATTCCCACCAGCAGTGTAGGAGAGTTCCTTTTTCTCCACACCCTTGCCAGCATTTGTTGCTACCTGTTTTTTTAATATGTGCCATTCTTGCTGGTGTGAGGTGGTATGTCATTGTGGTTTTTATTTGCATTTCCCTGATCATGAAGGATGTTGGCCATTTTTTCATATGCCTGTTGGCCGTTTGCATTTCCTCTTTGGAGAAGTGTCTTTTGAGTTCTGCCATTTTTTGACTGGATTTTTTGCTTTGTTTTTGTTGTGTCATGTGAGTTCTTCGTAGATTTTTGTGATCAGTCCCTTGTCTGTTGTATGGAGTCAAAGCATATTTTAAATGCTAGGAATTCCCTGAAAGAGGGGAAATAGCAGTTGGAGTTGAGGAATAACTTGACTCTAGGAAAAAATTAATTCTGTTTAAGAAGACATTTTAAAAGATTTGCATGAATGAATATCTCATACTATTGGATGGACAATTTAATTTTATAAAGTTGTCAAGTCTCATCAAATCTATAATCTCAAAATTGTGCCAGTAAAAGTGCCAGTGATATTTTATTAAGAATTCAGTGGATATGGAAAATGCCCACAATTATCTAGAGCAACTTTAGGGGAAAAACTGCAAAGGGAAGGACTTCCTTGCCAGAGATTAGCATGTATTATGATGCAAGAAAATGCACTGTAGTGCACGGGTGGGGAGTCAACAGCACCTAAGAATCTAGTTCAGTCAAAGCTGAACTGGATCTTTGTGTACATGAGAATTTAGTAGAGATGCAGAGGCACCAGCGATCCCTGGGGGCAGGAGGGACTGTTGCTGAGCGCATGGGAGGGAGAGTTACGTGCTGTCCGGAGGAAACACCTCACATCATGTGCAGCACGGGGTCCCCGATGGAGAAGGCCCAAAAGGGGTGACACAGCGATACCTTTATAGAGACTGGCATAGGACAGCATCTTTGTGAACAATAGGAAAGACCTCTCAAATAAAATTCCAATGGTGCAAGCCATAAGATAAAATTTAACTAATTTGATTAGATCGAAAACAGTAAGGCGAAAACTTAAGTTAGGAACAGGCAATTCACTGAAGAAACCAACTCATTAGCAGCTGGAGAAATCCGGAACAACAACGATTGCTATTTTATGTGCATCATGTCGTCAAAAACAAACCAGCAGGATTGTGCCAAGTTTTGCAGGGGTGCGGTGGTCCTGGCTCCCGCACCCCCGCTGGCAGGAGTGCAAACTGGAGCAGTGTTTTTAGAGAGAAATCTGACACCACACCAGTGTAGGGAGTGACCTCAAGCATGCGCTTCGACATGGCTTGTCCTGAAAGGGTGTTGGAGAGATCTGTCTTCCGCCAGGGACGCTGATAAATGTGATGCCACCGATGCACACTGACCAGCTGTGTGCGCCCTTCAGAAGGACATTGCTATTTACTCAGCTCCTTGGCTGGATCTTACACCTAGAAGCCATGTGTTAAGTAAAAACAAACAATGAGATGAGGAATGCAAAATAATAGTCTAACATTTATGTGATTTTCCTTTTAAAGTACACATAAAACAACCACAAATAATTGGCAAAAACAAAGTGATCCTGTCTACATGTAACACTTGGAGGGCCTCGGGCAAGAATGCAGAGGGAGAGCACATAAACCTAAAGATTTAAAATGTAGATCATTGTTGAAGTGTTTTCTCCTTTTATGTTTATCTTCTTAATTAGCATATATTAAGCATCTAAAAACTTTGATCTTTCAGATAAATATTTCTTAAATATGTACATGCACATATATATGACTAAAATGTCACAAAGTATCGGAGATGAGACTCACCCCGGTCACTGTTACACACAGTTGGGTGTTCTGTTCTGGGCCTGCTGCACTGGTCCACAATTCCCTGGCTGCCCTGTGCGACCGCTGCAAATTACGCTGTAATTCACAAATCCTGCTTGAACCACTGCTTGAACAGAAAGGAACAAGAAATGGACCAAAGACAAATCCAGAAAATAATCACCTCAAATAACACTTCTTTTAGCCAGAATCTGACAGTCATACCCTCTGAGCGCAAGGCCTTGACAAGGGCATTGCCCATCCTCCTACTGATAGTTTGCACGCTCGCACCCTCCCTGCACACGCACCTCCAGGGCACTGGGGCCCAGAAGAGACAGACAAAGGGTTCTGCCTCAGGGCTCAATGGTGTCAGGAGTGAGTGTGGAACGTTACAGGATGTCCTGTGCCAGCCCTGAGCTCTGGGTTCTAGGGAACAGAGCTCCTGGGTGTCCCTTAGGAAATTTGTTACTGGCTATTTCGGTCCTCGGAGGTGGGACCCAGGTCAAGGCCATGGGGCACAGAATGATGGCATGAGCTGGGTACATTAGTGTTAACAGGGCCAGGAGGAGTTCAGAGTTAACAGGAGAGCTGAACAGAATTAGGAAGGAGGTGGAGGGGGAAAGGAAGATGTGGTAATGGATGGTGGGGTGGGTGGATGAGAAAAGAACAGGAGAGAAGAGAGGGCCTGACTGAAGTAGTAGTGATGGTCTGCCCGGAGCCTCAAAGTATTAACTTGACCGCTTCTGCTTGCGGTCGAACAAGAGAGGGGAAGAGAGTAAGGAAAGAGCCAATTATCTTTTTGACGCTGGGCAGTTTGGGGTGCAGTTTTCTAAGAAAATTCCCAGAGGTGATAATGTTACAACCTTAACATTTGAGCAGCATCATTTAAGCCTTGTTGTTTTGGTAGAAGTTTTGCGTGCTTTCTCAGTTTCCTGAGTACATTTCTTTACCCTCTGATAAGAAATTAATCTGTTTTTGAAGCAGACCAATTACTCTGTCATCTGGCTAGATCTCCATTTTTTTCTGTTGCCAGCTGATTTAATCTGAACCAATGTTCTTTTCATAATGAAAGATTGAGAAGGTCTTTAGTGTTATGTCTCCCACTGCATGTAATTCTCTTTTTTTCAAGATTGGAGTTTCACTTTGCCATTGACTTGTGTTTTAGTATGTGAGCCAAAAATCAGTGAGAGGGTGATGGAGAAGTTACACTTTAGGCATCAAAATCTCTGGTGGTTTAAAAGGGAAGAGATGCATAGATGGAGATTAGTTTTGTAAGTAGCGGTTAGTACGTCCGTGAGGACTTTAGCTTCCCTGTGCAAATCTGCAACTTTACTGGGGGGACCCCCTTCTCTCCAGTTCTTAGGGAGTGTCAAGACTAATCATTGAATTGTGACTCTTTTTGTGAAATAAAACTATCGATGCCCTTTCATGCAAGGGTTGTTCTTTTCCAAATAATTGTAGCTCTTTTCCAGTGTTGCTGGATCTGTCACAAGAGTTTTGGTACTCAAGTAAGATTGCCTTGGGGAACACTCAAGGAAGAGCTTCACAGGACAGCACAGCCCAGGAAGCAGCCAGCCTGCTGGGGGAGGGTCGTGTCCAATTTGGGGGGTGCGGTGAGGAGGCAGCCACCTGACCTGGTTTTAAACCTGGAGCCAGGCTTTTAGCAGGATACGTGAAGGAACTTAAGAGGAATGTGTGTTAGAGCTATCAGCATTAGTCAAGCAAACAAACAAAAGCTTCGAATTGACACAGTTCTAGATATTTTTAAATCTTTAAACTTATAAAACTTTTACAAAAATTGGTCAACATGATTTATTCAACTTTATTGTCTCATTTTCCTCAAATGTTCAGAAATACAGTGCTACTAAAGTCTCAATTACTTAATAACTGGCTATTCAAATAGTTGGATTTCTTTAGCTCTTTTGATCCTCCTCCTGTTCCTGTTTATTACGCAAGTCTTTCCTGAGGTTCAGAAGGACACAAGGAAGTAAGAATGTTAATCATTCAGTTTCAGGAAACCTAGCAGAAGTTTGAAAAGAGTGTGCTGCTGCTTTGATCAGGGGTCTCCTGAGAAGCAGAACTAATTCACATGTATGTAATGTATTTTTGTATATGACATGTGTACAGATAGTGGCTGACTCAGCCCTATAATCCTGCGGAGCTGCAGTTCAGGTCTGAAGTCCTGGCAGAATCTCCTCTGCCCTTCTCTTTCCCGTAAGGTCTTAGACTGACTGGACGAGGCCCGCACACGTTTTAGAGAGGAGCTACTTTGCTTAGAGTCTATGGATTTGCATGTTAACCTCATCTGAAAAACACCTTCACAGAAACATCTAGAGAAACAGGTATAGTTCCCCAGACCTGCTGACACACCGGAATCAACACCACATCTATCTTTGGCATTTACTGCAATGAGCGCTTTTGGAGGAGCCAAGGAACTGGCCGAGAGTGTTAGCGTCCACCTCTTGGACACTAAGCTCCAGAATTCTTTTTTTTTTTTCAATTTTTTTTTTTAATGCATACAAGAACTGGGGTGTAGGCCAGAGGTGCGAGGGTTCACCAGAGGCAGAGTGGGAGCAGGACAGGCAGATCCACTGAAATATACTGCTGAGGGGAGCTGCGGGGAGACGGGAGGTCTGCTGCGCCCTGTGGGCCAGCTCCCTGGCTGGGGACCGCACTCAGGCCACAGAGGTGACAGCCTGAGGCTTAACCCCTAGGCCACCAGGGAGGCCCAGGTTCCGACTTCTTAACCTCTAAAAATGTTTCCTGGGATTATTGTGAACATTAAGTGAGCTAGTTAACAGTATCTAGCACGTTACAGGAATTTGATAAATATCATCTCATTGTTAATTAAAATGTATTGTTTTCTTTAACCTCTATGCTTTATAATTGAGATATTAAGCAATAATTAGAAGGGAAGAATTTTTTTTGTACCTTCCCCTCAAATAATAATAGCAAATGCGCATGCACTTTTACGGACACTCCTAGGAGAGACCCTGGGCGACGCAAGCTGCCCCCCCGGGCTGGCCGCCTCTGCTCTCTGCGGCCCCGGGCTTCCACCGGAGAGCCATGAGAGGTGGCTGGCTGTGCCACTCCCGCCACTGTCCTCCCCCCACGTCTCCCTGAAGCCGCTACTCAGTCTGAAGTGACTTTAGAGAGGATGCATGTCCTGGAAACTGAGCTGTCTGTTGGCCACTCCTGGTAATAGGCTGTTTTTAAGCTGAGGTCAGCGAGCCACCTCGCTTCCCAGCGGGGATCAGCCGTCTGCGAGGGTGACCACCGAGCGGCCACTCTGAATCGACCGTCTTCGCCGCTTAAGAACCTCGCGCAGGAGAAGGGGCTGGCTAAGTTAAGCAAAAGGGCCCGGTTTTCCCCCTGAGAGACCAGGCCCTCAGCAGACTCTCCTCATGGCCTTCCCCTCTAGCTCCGTGCGGGGGAGTGGTCCTGGCACCCGCTCACAGAGAATACAGCCCCGCCGCCGGCTGCCTCGCAGGTGCAGAGACAGCGGCTTCCACGGGAACATCCTGTTTCAGGTTCACGTGCGGAGCCCAATTCAAACAGCCTTAAACAAACGGAAGAATGGACGGGCTCGCCCCGCGGGGAGGCCCAGGGGTGCAGGTGGGCCTGACCCCGGTTGACCTGGCTGCGGGACCCTGTCAGGCGGCCCCCCGTCTCCTGGCTGGGCAACGGGCCGCCCTCCCTGGCGTTGGTGCCGTCGTGGGCTGTGTGCCTGCCGCCGCCAGCCTTACGTCCTGCTGGAGGGGCAGGCCCAGGGAGCGCCTCCTGGGGCCACAGGGACCGCTGGGGCCACCTGCGGCCTGAGAGTGCGGCTGCCCCCCCTCAGCCGCGGCTGACCGTGAGCTAACAGGGCAGTGGGATGTCCCCTGAAAGGAAGAAATGGGGTGCTGAGGATGTGGCAGCCACGGCCATCCGCTGTACCACGGAGCGCAGACGTCAGACCGCAGCAAGCCGCCTGTCTCGGGCGCAGAGGAAGCCAGTGCGCGCAGCCTCCAGGGCTGGGGGTCCTGAGCTGAAGCAGAAGCTCTGACTTACTGCTCAGGCCTCAGTTCAGCGGTCCCGTAATGATGAGTCTCTGGAAAGACAGCTGCTAGTTAAATGGTTTTTTAGAAATGTGGTTAACACTGTTAATCTTGTTTCTTCCTCGTATGTCTGTTTCTTCGGAGTCCCTCTGTCTTTCCTTCTTCCTGGCCCCGTGCCGGCCGGGGTCACCGGCGCCCCAGAGCACGGAAGTCCGCGGAGGCCAGGGTGTCCAAAGGCACAACGCTCACCTTCGCGGTGTCGGGGAACCTGAGAAGTGGGATGAGGACAAGGGTAGCGATGCTCTCAGTGTCAGAGGAGGGGGTGCAGATACAGAGGGGGGCGCTGGGCTGGGCGGGGCGGGGCTGGAATGAGCTGGGGTTTTACCCTCTGTGGGGAACCTGACTCAAACGGGATGCGGCGGGCAGAGCCGAGAAAGACTTTCTGTGGAATTACCAGCCGTCACGTCAAGAAATATGAAGGCCATGAGGGTGAAGCTGCTGAGGAATGGTCTCGAGGGAGGGGCCGGGGCCCCCTGGCCACGAGGCCCAGCACATGGTTCCGAGGGGGCCCCTGCTGTAAGCGGCTGACAATAGTGGGAAACGTCAGTGGGCTCTCGGGAGGCTTTGCCATGTTCTTGCAGTTTTTATGTCAGCTTAAATTATTTCAAAATTAAAACTAAAGCAGGTTGGTAGGTATTTCTTCAGGCTGGTTCACCTTGTTTACTTGTGCAGCCTGCTGTGTCCAGCTGGGGTCAGTCACAGCTATGACCACTTACCCTGGGACATTTTAGAGCTGAAAAGAAAATTAAGGAGTGATACTTCCAAGTGAGTTCTTACAAATGTGTGGTTATTAAAGAAGATTAAGAAAATATACATAAGCGTAAGTAAAAGGCTAATCACCAAATCCTCCTTCCCCCAACCTGGCATGTTTAGTTGGAAGCTTCAGTTTAAAACCTGCGGTGCAGAAGGTGGGCGATGTAAAGCCGAGTCACGAGACCACCAAGGCGGACATACCTATGCCAGCCAGTAGGTGTTGGTGTCCAGGCCCCTCCCGGGTCCGGAAGAGCAGAGTTTGTGAGGGAGGAATCGGGAAGGGCGACTCCTTTGGGGTGGGCTCTTCGCAAGAGCTCCCGCTGTGTGGCAGGCGCACAGGTCACTGTGACCCATAGTTCAGGCCTAGTTCCGACTCCTGGGTTTCCTGCCTGCCTCATTTGAACAGCGTGTCTGGGCCAGATGAAAACTGGCAGCAGCCCCACAGGGAGGGTTTCTGAGACGCTGGTTACCCCTAAGGTCACGGAGGTCAGTCCCCGTCTCGTGGGGGTTCTTGTTTTTTTGTGTTGTGTTTTGTTCTTGTTGCTTTTGCTTTTGTATGATGGTGCGAGGCGGTGGGGAGACGTTCAACCAAGCTCCTTTCGTGGACGGAGCAGCACTCACGTGCCGGGCAGTAGCGTTCTGGGGGCGCAGGTCAGCGGGCCGGGGGGCCGCTCCAGGTGCTCGCTCTGTCATCTCTGTCTGCTCGCACACTGTGTTCGCCACCCGGTAAATTGTGAACAGACTTGGAGACGCGGGGCCGCCCCGGAGGTCAGCTTCCAGGTCACGCCCTGCTGCGCATTCCCGAAGCGCATGCGCTGTGCACTTACCTCCGCGGCGCCTGTAGCCAGGCTCGTTGCCTGCCTCGCTTTTCTTTGATGATTGATTAGTTTTCTTTCTATCGCTTGCTTAAAATGATAGTTCAAAGTTCCCTTCGGAGGAACGTCGGTGGACTCACGTCCTCAGGACCGTCAGGCTAGACGATTAGGCGGATGTGGCCAAAGGCCCTTCGGAGATTAGATTCTGTGGCTGTGGCCCTGCTGACCCCAGGGACTCAGGCGTAAGTGGCAACTTGCTAGAAAGCGCCTCTTTCCTCAGGCCCACACGCCTTCACCCGAAGACTCTGCCTTCAGGTCCACAGTCCTCACGGTGGAAGCTTCCGGCCTCTTGAGCCCTGTGCTGCTGCCCAGCTCGTTCCAAACACAAGTTTGCTCTCACGGGTGGCTCTCAGCCGCCTCTTGAACATGCTGACTTGGCCCTGCTGGCCCCTTACCTCTGGGACAGGCCCCCAGCACCCATTTTAACCTCCTGTCTTCCCCAGAGACCTGAGTTTTAGGCCTCCCCTTTTATCAGTGCCCAAAGTATAGTGAAAAAGCAGGACCTTGTTGTCCCTTACAGAGAACTAAGCACCCTGAGCTCTGGCGTCTTCGCCGTGACCACGTCTGCAGGGCTGCTCCACGCTTGTCTGCTAGGAGCACGCCCTCCGCTCCGTGCACGAGCCGTGCGGCCGCCGCATCTCAGCAGTGGGAGGCTCTGGGGGCGGGCAGGGCCGCGCCCTGGCAGTAAAGGCCCGGGCACTGACCTTTGAGGTGTCTGATAGGTGCCCACTTTGCCGCGGCCTGCACACTCCTAACCTGCCCGGAGACGGCTGCCCACTGAGCCATGCCCAGCAGGGACAGGGCCGGTGCCCAGCGGGCCTGCCCCTTCCCGCCTCACCGCCAGCTGGTTAGGCTTCCTGGTGTGTTATTCAGCCTCTTTGCAGCTCACTTCTTCCTCAAGACTGCGTTATTCCTTATAGATTAGGTGAGAAGTAGTCCTTAGTTTTTAAGTTTGGGTGAAGAGCAGAGGTAATGAAGTGAGCTCCTGGCAGATGTTCGGTAGGGGCATCTCCTGCTGTTTTTATTGCCCTCACTTTTCAGAGAAGGTGCCTGAGGCTTAAATGACTGTAAGCCAAGGCCACAGATCCCATCATGGAAGCACTGAGCAAAGGCGCGTCCCCTCTGGTGATGTGCGTGTGCTCCCTGCTGCTGCTCTGCTCGCTGTTCGGGCCAGACAGGACAGGACGGGCTGCAGGCCCGGTGCCTCCGGGAGACGCCGTCTCTGGCTCCTCCATTCCTCGGCACCTCTTTCCCTCTGTTGCCGCTCCTGGGCCTCGGTCAGCCAGGCCATGCTTCCGGAGTCTCTCCAACCGCTTCTGCGCTGCCCGCGCTGAGCCCCGCTGGCTGTGAATAAGGGTAAGCGCTGCCCACTGAAGACACCCATTCTCATGGAAGGCTGAATCTGTACCCACCGTTGGGCAGGGCAGGAGGCCAAGCCTCTTAAGTCTCTACAAAACGTTTCAGACACTGGATAAAATAGCATTTACTGAAAGTCAAAACCTTTCCTGTCCTTCAACAAGCTGGTCCTTTCTTCTTAAGTGCTTCCTTATTTCCTTCAGCCACCTCAGCACTGAGAAAGGTGCTAGACGCTTACGGGCAAGCCCTGGACCGTCCCCGGGGCGGGGCAGGCCAGACCCCCTCGCCGCGGTGGGTGCGTGGAGCTCCCGCTGTGCTTGATCGCCACGTCCCAGTTCCTTAGAGAGCGGCAGACCGGGACTAGTCAGAGGTGGTTCATTTGTTTTGTTCCGTCCCAAGTGCCAAAATTGTTTTTTTCTTCTTGGAAAATTCAAACACTACACTCTAGGCCAGGCTAGCACAGTAACCAGCACCCACACATTCCTGGGTGTTCCCCTCTGCCCACCTGCTCCTCCAGACTTGCCTACTGCCTGTCCCGCAGTTCTGAAACCTGCTCGCGAGCCGTGACCTCACCCCGAGAGGCAGGTACGGGAGAGCAGTGGCTGAGTGACTTAGGCACTCAAGCTTAAGTCAAGTCAGGGGAAATTACAAGACCCACAGATTGGAGCGCTAGAGCCCGATGTCGGGAACAAGGCGGGACGGACGCCGCCTTCCCCGCAGTTAATGCCCCCCTTCTCCTCCACTGGCCCTCTCGTTCCTCTTTTGTGCCCATAGCCCCTGCAGAGGGAGGAGCACATCAGGGAAGCTGTTCTCGCTGGGGGCACATAATGGGGCAGGTTTCCTGTCTGCTGCTTTGCCGTTTCCAGTGCCAAATCCTCCTTGATGGTGTTCCACACCTTTGTTCTGAAACTGCTCAAGTTTCCCTGTAGAAACAACGCTTCTGAGGAGTGTTTCCAGCCCGCACACGGTGTCTGCTCCTCATGACTGCTTTCCTCAAAACCGGCTTTTCCCAGTGTGACTGGAGCTGGACTCCGGCCCTTCTGGACCCGGACCCGCCTGGACTGGGCAGTCGCCCCTGCGCCCTGGAGTGATGTGCCCGTGGAGGGGGCGTTTGGCTGGTCTGAAGCTGGGCGAGAAGAGTGATTTCCACGCTGGTGTCTGGGCAGGAATGCCTCCCCAAGTACCTGAGCGCACTGAGGGGACCCTTCCGCGGTTCCCCGGCCAGGGTTTGCTGGGTCACAGTTCCACGACCGCTCGATGGGAGTTGCAGTTGCAGACATATGAGGTGCATTCATAGACGATTTACGGCACGCGTGATTCCTGGCACTCCCTGTCTGTCCTCGGAGAGGCCGGGGAGCAGCCCGCCATGGAGGCCTGAAGCCGTACGCACTTCACTGTGCTGTATTTCCTGTGTGGCTCACCTGTGATGAAGTTTAATTTACAAATTAGGGACAATGAGATAGTAACAGAACAGAAATTATAACACAAAAATAAAAGTCAGGATTTTCAAAGTTGGGGAAAAAAGCTCTTGCCCATAAAAAGATAAATTTCATCATAGAACATCCGTGATCTGAAAGCTGTAAAGTTAAATGTAGCAACAACTAAATTCATTATTTCTCTGAAAAAAGACCCCCAGTTTCTCTTTAAGCTGCGACTGAAAGTCAGCCAGCGAGGGAACGAGCCGTCCTCCTGAGGCTGCCGCGGGTGCGCGTGGGGCCGGCGCGGGCATCGGCTAGTCTGCGAGGCCTGTGCCCTTGCGGCAGGGGCTGTGAGGGGTCAACGGGAAGAAACCACGGCTGTTTTCTTGTGCCCACGAAAGCCCTGGTTTTCTACATTTTCAAACACAGCGTTAGCCTGACCGCCTGACTCAGTGGTTCCCAGTTTGGCCTTGGAGTCACCTTGAGAGCCCAGCAGGTGCACCCAGTACCCAGCACCACCCAGCCCAGGCAGTCAGACTTCTGGGCGGCCTCCAGCCCTGTGGTGAGGCTGCAGCCCGAGTGGGAGCCCCTGTCCCAGGCAGACGTGGGCTCTGGGGGCGAGGCTGCCACGTGCGCCCCTGAACTCGTCACAGCGGATGGGGGGGTGGGGGCGGATGGGCCAGCAGGTGAGGATGGGTTTCCAGCCCTCCGTGCTTATTAGCGAGTAAGGATAACCCTCACGCAGGGAGCTGCCTGGGTAAGGAGGGGGCGTTGCGTGAGCGCCAGTGTTTCCTGCAGAGACGCCCCGAAGGGAAGCCCAGCCACCGCAGGCCTCGAGACTTTCGTGTCCGGCCAGGCAGGAGGGCGCCGCGCCTGCCGGTCACACCTGTCGTTTAAGAGAAGGAAGGTGTGGTCACCCAGAGCGTACGAGAGGGAACGAAAGCGGAAATGCTGCGCACGCCGAGTGCGGGGACTAACCCCCAGGCCCGCGCTTGGTTCCTTTGGCGGGGTGACTTTCCTCCCTCTGGCGGCTGTGTCAGGTCGCGGCTCTCCTGCGCCCATCTGCAGATAACCCGGCACCTGACGCTCACCCTTCCGGGGCCGAGCCTGCATGGTCCGTCCTGACTCCGCACCCAGTGAGTGTCGCCGGCTGTCCTGCCCACATCCATGGCACCAAACCCCTCTCACGGGGACTGAGCAAACCAGGTGACTCACCGTGGACAGCGGGGTCATTTGTAATGAACACTCTTCCCGTGTACATGAGGTGAGCGCTTCAGCTGCTCAGGTCGCTTTGTGTGTTTGTAGTCGACGAGGAAAGAGATCTGCTTTCTTGGGGAAGGAATTACCTTAGAGCAACTTGAAACATTTTCCAGTGTAAAATCACATAATGCGTCCACTCAAAATAGTGTCCAGCCAGGGGCACCGGGCAGATTAGATTCAGTCGCAGAAAGGAGAAACCGGCGCCAGGGTGATGTGTGGTTGTCCCCCCGGAGACAAGGGCCGCGGCTCCCCGTCTTCACTTTGGCGAGTGCGCCCCGTCCCTGAGTCCCCTGGTCCTCGGGGCGGCCACACTCCGGGAAGCCTCCTGCCTCCTGCCCCCTGCCCGACAGGAATCAAGAGGACCCTGCCCTCCTCGCAGCAGGCTGGCGATACCACATCTTCATCGTCACGAGGGTCCCCTGCAGCACCCCAAAACTGCTCAGCAACAAGCGGCACCCCTCGTCTGTCTTGACCTCCCCCTTCAGCAGGCTCGTCTTTGCCAGTCACCTCCTCACTCACTGACTCCACTTTTCTGTTGACTTCCTGTTCATTCTCAAGTATCTGTTTCATTGTCTCTCTGTTTGCCTCCTGCATGGCCTCTGGAACTGGGGGTCCAGTCCACGGCCCTGGCCCTTTTTAGATTCAGGCCAAAGCGCCAACTGCTTTGTTCAGCTTCACTTTGTTCAGTATCCAAGTAGCCGAAAGAAAACGTGGTGTTTTTCTGCAAGATCTGCTCTCCACTCGTTCTGCACCTTAGGTTCGTGACCTTGCCCTCCAGGTTCCTCTCGAGCACGCCAGCTCTGCCTGACCTCCCCCCACGCGGTGCTGCCTCCCAGCCTCCCAGCAGGTGCCCACCGACCGGCCTTCCTGCGCCCTCCAGCTTCTCTTCTGAGGGCAGCAGACCAGGCTTCGTCTCAGCCTGCTGTGCTTCCTTGCTCTCTCCCTTGCCTGCGCCTGCGGGGCTGAGTCCAGACTCCCTCAGGAGGGCATGCGGCCTTCCCACGTGACCCAGCACCCCGCAGCCTCCCTCTGACATGCCCCCCATGCTCGCGTGGGCGTCTCTCCAGCTCCTAGACTGACGGCGCCGTCCCAGCTTTTGCATCTGTTATACCCTCTGCATGAAATGTCTGATTTTCCCATGCCACCCAACTTGGAAGATCTACCTCTCCCCTCCCTCCCTCCCTCCCTCCCTCCCTCCCTCTCTCCCTCTCTCTCTCTCCATATATATGTGTTTTAAATTGACAGACACAATCTGGAAGTTGGTGTGGGATGTGGTTATTCACCGTGAGACGTTCACGCTGAAGTATAAAGCAACGTAAGAGGGAACTAGGATTGACCTGAGGTGCGAGAATGGCGGAAAGTAAACTAGAGCCCAAGGCGTGCGGTGTGAAAACCTTTAAGAAGTCAACGCCTGCAGCTTTCTGCGCAGGTTCCTGAAGGACACGCACGTGGGAATGTGAAAAGGGACACCCGCTGTGGACATGTGTCCCTGGGGCCCCCCGGGAGGCGGCAATGGGGAGGCGGGCAGATGCCGGCTCGCACGTGCCTCCTTTGCTCCCTGTTACACTCTCCCTCTGTGTTTTGAAGAGAAATTAAAGGGGGGCAGCTTTTACTTCAGCTGTAGAACATGCCGACTTTCTCTTCCCTGCCTCCTTCCTTCCCTCTCGTGGCGATGTCTCTTGACCGTCTCCTCGTGTTCTGCATGCCTCCGCACGTCGGCTGGAACTTGACCTTGTAGTGAAGAGGTCATGGCAAGGGGTCACTTCTTCCGCGAGAAAGCCTTGGACAGCACTTTGAACACAGAATAGGAGGCCCGTGAGCTCTTTAAGTATCAGCCTTTCTCGGGTGGTGGTTCAGAAATTCTGACGTGTAGCTTTTCAGTGACTGTTTCACAGATACCCAGTGACCAGTTGTCTTATGAAGACACTGAGAAGCTGAGAGGAGCCATTCTCACCTTTGCCACCCTCTGCAACCCCGGAGAAGTAAGCTGCAAAGAGAAGCAATCTGCGATGCTCTTGTACGCAGTACTCCCCTCCCCGCCGTGTAACAGCAGTCTGTCCCAGGCCGGTCATCGTCAGTGCCTTTCCCCCCTTTTGGCAGGTCTCTCCCGGCATCTGACCGGCTTACGTCTGTGACTAAACAGCGGGTCGGCCATTCCTGTCTGTCAGGGCCATAGTCCACGGCGGCTCCCTCAGGTTTTTCCATGGCTAATTCTGCTTTGCAAGTTTTTCAGGCAGAAACAGTCAAAGTCAGGATGTGTGGGGAGGACCTTTGGAACCCTGTTTATCGACCTGCCTTTTCTGGAGCAGACCCAGAATTGTTTTCTGAGAAAAATCTTTACACTGTCTAGGAGCCCCCGGCGCCCAGGAGGAATAAGCCGCCCCCGCGCGAGGCCCGGACGACCCTCCTTTTCACGAGGGGAGAGTCACTTTTCCCTCCTCGCTCAGCGGGTTTGTTAAATGCTTATTTTTTGCAGTATGTGAGTTTTAAAAATATATGAACTTCCATCGGGTAACCCCCAATAACTCCTCCAAGGCGTTGTCAGATAACAGAATACCTGTCACTGGCAGCTGTTATCAGAAGTCAAAGTGCGAGAAATAATTGCCATGGAAGGCTGGTTGAGTGCTAGTGTGGAGTCCACAGAACCCGATTACAGCTTAATTTTTTAACCCTGAATCAGTCCTGACATTAGGTATGGTATTTTCCATTACTGACTTTTAGACAATTGCATTCACTACATTTGCCTTCGACCTGAGTGGAAAGTCACTGTAGGAAAAAGCTACACAAAAGTAGCTACTTGGATTTTGGGGACGTGGTTGATAATATTGTCCATTGTGATTCCGCATGCTGTTCTTAGGTCTCCAAAGTAAGAAAATTTGAGGAGAAATTGTTCTCAAATTTCATAACCGGAAAAATCTTAGCTTCCTCAGCTCTATTTGCATTTTGTTACTGTTGTTCTTGTACAGTGTGGCTGTTGATAATGTCCTTTTGGCTGTGGGAATTCAGAAACTTGGAACCAAATATCAATGTATCATCCTCTTTTAAGAGTTGTGTGGATTGAGTTCCACCTTCCCATTCTAAATCTCTTTTTCCTCTAGATAAATTTCCTTAATTTTTAAGTCCTTGTACTGTGTGTGGTCCAGCAAGAGATCTTAAGTCTTTTTTAGAGAAAGAAGTTGTCGTTTAATCAGTAGTCGCAGTCCTGTCACAGGGCAGCTTTCGAGTCAGCGGTAGGATTAGAGAGGACAATAGACCCTGTGATGCCAGCCCGACTGTGACAGAAACTCCCTCAGGCGCTGCAGTTTAAGTAAATGGAAATCTGCTAGGAGCCTGACCTGATTTATATGAAAAACAACATCTTGTGTCTTCAGCTTTAAAAGGAAGCAAATCTATAGTTTCAGGAAAATGTTGCTGTTGAAACATTTCTTCTGAAAAGTAGTTGTAAAAAATTGTTAAAACGCTGGGATTGTCTTGCTCAGAATTGTGAAATTTCATTAGCAGAACTGTGACAAAGAAACATTAGTCCCAAATGAAGTTCTAGGCCGTAAAAAGTAGAAGTGAAAGATAGTCAAATTGCAAATTCCGTGCACACTGTAATTCAGGTATGCAGAGAAGGTGTATCTTAGTTCCTTTGGTTCAATTTAAAATGGTCTTGCTGCCCAATGCCAGACAGCAAGAGAAGTGAAAAACCAAACTTTTATCTTTATTTAATTTAAAATACAGTGATCAGTGTCCAGGTATTTCAACGTGGAGATTTAATATTGGGAATTGGTTACACAGTTGTTGAAAGAGGGAAAGAGCAAAAGGCGATGCTGACAAATCCAGACGTCAGCGAGAGAAGACAGACTGTGTGTGCTTCCAGTCAGCTAGGGGACACTGTGGTGTTTTTGAGAGAAAAGCACGCTAACGCTTTCCAGCCTGTTAGCATAGCTGTGTTTCACTTCATAGTTTCTGTGTCTGCGCTGTCTTCACTTATCCCCCTGTGAATATCCCCTTGTTTTCTGGGCATTTACCAGAAGAAAGCAAAAACACTAACTGGATATATATGCGCTCCCATATTCATAGCGACATTATTTATAATAGCCAAGATGTGAAAGCAACCTAAGCTCCTGTTGATGGATTAATGGTAAAGAAAATGTAATGTTTCATACCATGGGATAGCACGCAGCCTTGGAATCAAAAGGGAGACTTTGTCTGTTGCAGCAGCATGGATTGATCTTGAGGGCATTATGTTAAGTGAGGTAAGTCAAAGAAAAACAAATACCATATGACCTCACTTATATGTAGAATCTTAAAAAAATAAAACACCCAAAAATGAGCTCATAGGTAACTGAGAACAAAGAGCAGATTGGTGGTTGCCAGAGGTGGGGTGTGGGGTGCTGTTAGGCAAAATGAGTTAAGGAGATCAAAAGGTACAAACTACCAGCTATAAAACAAGCCCTGGGTATGTGACATGCAGCATGGTTACTGTAATCTTCAAAACTCTGTTGCGCATTTGGAAATTGCTAAGGTAGTGGATCTTAAAGGTTCTCATCAGAAGGAAAAAAAATATGACCAGGTGGTGACAGTTGTTAATTAGACTTGCTGTGTGCTCACTTCAGAACACGCACAGATATCCAGCCATGTTGTACATCAGTTCTGCCATGATTATATGCCATCAATTATACCTTGATTTAAAAGAAAATAAAATTATCTCTTTGTTGGCAAACTGAAGATTTTCTTTTTAAAAAACAGAACCTTTTTCTTGTATATACAAGCATATAACATGATACTGGGAATATTAATAGGAGTGTAAAATTGGTTTGTTGACCTCTGGTATTACTACAGAAGACAGAAAAAAATGCTAATTGAATTTAGTCTCAAAATGGTGAGTCTTGGTTGTTTCCGTTTTAAAACCTGAAATTTTGTCTCTGTTGTAAAATTAATAAAGTCCATTTCTCAAAATTTTGTTAAAAGCTTGCAAAACTTCCACATATTATGTTAAATGAATTATTCATTGTAAATATGCCAGGATATTTCCTAGGCTGGACTAGGAATGAGAGATTCCTTATAGTTCCTGTAAGTGAAATCAAACCAGTGACATACTCTTGGCTCCTTTGTTGTAGATTAATTACATTAGTGCGACTTTATTTCTTAGCTCTCAATTCTATTTCATTCATCTGTGTGTCTGTCTGTATGCCAGTACCATAATGTTGTGATTACAATAGCTTTGTAGTATAGTTTGGAGTTTGGAAGTATGATCCCCTGTTCTTGTTTGTCAGGATCGCGTTGACTTTTGGGGTCTTTCATGATTCCATGTAAATTTCAGTAATGCTTGTTCTGTTTCTTTGAAGGATGCCACTGAAACTTTGATAGGGATTTCATTGAATCTGACTTTCACTTGGGGTAAGATGGCCATTTTAGCAACGTGAATTCTTCCAGTCCATGATTAGAGAATAACCTTCCATTTCTTGAGTTTTCTGTTTTTTAAACAATGTCTTCAATAGTTTTTGATGTCTTTTACCTGTTTCATTAAATTTATTCTTAGGTATTTAATTCTTTTTGATGCAGTTGTAAATGAGGTTGTTTTCTTGACTTCTTTCTGTTCTAGTTCATTGTTTATGTATAGGAAAGGAACCAATTCTTGTGTATTGATTTTGTATACTGGGACTTTACTCATTTATTATTTCTGGTAGATTTCAGTGGATCTTTTAGGGTTTTCTTGAGATATTATCATGGGATCTGCAAATAATGATAGTTTTACTTCTTTCCCAATTTTGATTCTTCTTGTATCTTTCTCTTGCCTAATTGCTCTATTTAGGACTTCCAGTGTAGGGGTGAAAGTGGACATCCTTGTCCTGTAACTGATTTTAGAGGAAAAGCTTTCAGTCTTTCGCAATTGAATATGATGTTAACTGCGGATTTGTCATATATAACATTTGTTATGTTGAGGTTTGGCCCTTCTATCCCCAGTTTTTGAGAGATTTTGACATAAATGGATATTGGATCTTGTCAAATGCTTTCTCTGCATCTGTTGATATCATCATATGATTTTTATCTTTTCTTTTATGAATGGGGTGAATTGTATTGATTTGCCAATGTTGAACCATTCTTGCATCTCTGGAATAAATCCCATGATGTATGATCCAATGCATGATTTCACTCAAGTAGAATATAGAGAAACAACGCAAAAGAACAAACAATACAAGACCAAAACAAACAGTAGAACTGACTGTAGAATTGGAGAGGACGAGGGAGGAAGCAAGGTAGGGAGGGGCCCAATGGATCTTGGCAGAGGACGAACCTTGGTGGTGGTGTGGTGAGGTATGAACCTGCACCCCTCAATGATACACAGTATTGTAAACCAATGTTACCTCAATTAGAAAATAATAAATTAAAAAAAAATTCCACATGGCCATAACTGACTCTGCATAGGTGATGGATCTCAGGTCTCCCATTTATCACACCGTGCCTGTGCTCCTGTGGGCCCTTCTGGTCCCAGTTACATTTGTTTATAACACTATATAGGCTTCAGGGGTACAACCTTCTAAATCAACATGTGTTACTACATTACGTTTGCCACCAAAAAGAAAGAAAAGAAGAAAGGGAAGAAAGAAAAGAAACAAATTAGAGGAGTAAAAATGGGAAGGGAGGGATGTGAGAATCCTGGAATCAGTATCACTGTGATTCCCTTAAAACAGTCTCAACTCTGTCTAAGGTGAAGAGGTGCTGTGAAATATTTGCTCTGCCTGAGACCCTATTATAAAAAAAACCTGTACCAACCCCAGACCCCCAATATTTCATGAAATCTGTTCATGATTTCAGTTACGCAAAACATACTCAAGCAATCTTTTCTGAAGTATTAGAAAGCAGTGGCATGAAAATGAGACCACAAATACTTGTTGCAGTGTAACAACAAAAATAAGCTATCAACTTTAACAGTACTAAACACTGAGATTGTGAGTGTCATCATTTTTTTAACCACATTTTTACATTGTTTTAACCTTTCATTAATAACAAAATACCACAGAATGACACTCTGTAATAGCTGGAACCTCAGGAAAACATGTAATCATGGAAGAGTACTTATTACTAGACTGCCCAGATACAATTTTAAGATTAAATCAACCTCAGAGAATAAATATCATTTAGGGTGGCTCACAAAGCTTTATGAAGTGCATTGTGTCACTTCTCCTTAAAACTACTTGTGATGGATGTTAAATGCTAAGTGCACCAGTTGGTTCCACCATTTTAATTACAGCAGTTATAGTGACAATTTGATCCATACATTCAAGCCAAATACCTAATTTGCAATTAGGTCCTGAGGGATTAACTACGGCTCATTAGTTAAACAAATGACTATAAAGATGTGCAGATATTTCGGAGTCTGAAATCTCTCTGTCCTTCTCAGAATGTTCCCACTTTATTTTCACAAGATAAACTCATAAACAAGATAAGATACTGCTACCATTAGGTGAAAAGTGATCAAAGAACCCATACTGAATATTTTTCTACAAGGTTGCAGACTACAGTGAAAAAAATAAGACACTAATTATGAAAGTCATTGAAATTCTACCATTGCTACAAGTATATATTTACATCATATATACAATAGATAATAATACACATAATATACTAGTATGTGTTTGTACACACACATGCTTGCATGCTTATATCTGGGCGAATATATACAGTATGTATCTCTGGTTATTACAATCAGTAAGGATTTTTTTCTGTATTTTTTAAGTATTCCTAGAGGGAACATACAGTACATTTTTCAGTGGAGGGGGGGTCTGTCTTTAAAATAATGCAGTTAAGGGCCTCCCTGGTGGCGCAGCAGTTGAGTGCTGCGCTGTGGAGCTGTTGGCAGCGCACGATGCGGGTTCGACGCCCGGCCCAGGAGAGTCCCACATGGTGTGGCAGACCCCTCCTGCCTCGCCCGCTGCTCCCCTCAGCAGTGTGTTTCTGATCTGCCTGTTCTGCTCCCCACTCTGTCTCTGGTGAACCCTCTCGCCGCCCCATGCCTCTGGCTTGTACCCCAGCTTGTATAAATAAATCTTAAAATAATAATAATAATAATAATAATAATAATGCAGTTAAACCTCCCCACGTTGTCAATAAATGATACAGTACAGAATTCTCACCTTTACACTCCACCCAGTGGCATTTTTTTAAAGATTTACTTTACTTATTTATGCATACAAGAACTGGGGTGTAGGCCAGAGGTGTGGGGGGTGAGAGGATTCACCAGAGACAGAGTGGGGAGCAGAACGGGGGGTTTACTGAAATACACTGCTGAGGAGAGCAGTGGGGAGACAGGAGAGGTCTGCTGTGCCCTGTGGGTTAGCTGCCAGGCCGAGGATCAAACTCGTGTCACAGTGCCTGATGATAGCCTGAGAGCACTGACACTTAAGCCCTGTGCTACCAGGGAGGCATTTTCTTAATGGATTACCTGAAAACCTTGATCGGACAATTTCAGTTTTATGCTTTGTACCCTGGGACTTGAGGTTTCTTCTGTACTAATTGTATAACTTTGTTCAAGACATGGAGTTCCTCTTATGTTTTTCTGTTGAAGTGATGCAGTTATGATGCCACATCCTGTTCATGGAAAGAGATATGTTTAAATATCCATTAACCAGCACCGCCTGTGGGTCTCTTGACTCTAAGATTTAGTAAGAGTTTTAAATTAGGTGCTGGGGCGAGGGCTGTTGTTTGATGTGAAGTTGGCTGAGATCATTAAATTAAGCCAGCTGTGTGTGCCTTGTCCTGGGTACGTCTCTGGGGTAATAACACTTCATTCTGTTTAGAGCTCCATGTCACTGAAACATAGATTATCTCATTTGACTCTCAGCATAATATTGTAAGATAATTATAAAAGTTATTTAATTTGCACAAAGGTGAATATTCCCACTTTTCAGATGGGAAAACCGATCCATGTGGTAATTAAGCCATCAAGTTAAAGCAGGGAAAGCATAACAAATTTATGGGCAAGCCCTCATGGTTGCACTTTTTTGGCACTTCTGTCCGAGCAAAAGAGCAGCTTGAGCCCAAAGCTTATTGGAGAAACCGCTGCCCACGAAGGGCGCCCCTGTAAAGATGGGCAGTAGAAGGCCCCTTCCCTTCACCTCGAGCACGATGTTGAGCCGCTTGGTCAGAGGCCGTGACCAGTAGGCCGATAAACAGATTCGGGACAAATTTCACTTTACCTGTAGATTCTTGGCTAACAGGAAATTCGCTTCTAAAATTCAGCTGGGGCAGCACTGCCACCGTGCACGGCCAGGCTTCCCGAGGCGCTGCTGAGAACGCTGGGAGCCCAGTGTGGAGGAGGGTGGAGATTTGAATTGGTGGTCAGGGGAGGAACTAATCAAGCTAAATTCTGATACTCTGTGATAAGCTATGAGAGCTCATTTCTCGCAAGTCTTTAAAATCTTGATGAGCATTAATATCAGAACACACCAGAGTAATATTCTGAAAGTCTCCCTCTTTCACTAGCAAAGTATTTAGATGGAGTCATAATTTATGTTCAACTGGTATGTATTAGAACTGTCAGAACTGCAGGCACTACAGTGCACAATGTGCATGCAGCTGTTACATCCGTGTGGGCTGTAGAATCATCGATAGATGGATGAACAGAGATACAGATGGAAAATGTGATGCAGAGAATCGGAATTTAATTTGATGTTTTGCTGTGCTTAGTGCAGTGTTTATTTTCACCAGCTGTTATATTTTGAAACACTGGTCTATTTTGTCCTCCTCTCCCTTGCATACCCATGAGAAAAGTCAATCTACTAGAGTCCTTTCTTCAGAAATCTGCCTAGTAGGAGACATAATCTTCGTCTCCCATTGCTATCACCACCCTTTGGCTGAGCCAGAAAGTGAACCCTAAAGTATGCTCCAAAGTAGCATTTTTACCTCTCTGGACGCAAGCTGGGAGGCACTTCATTAAGAACCGTCTCGGGGCAGATATTCTTACAGGGTGGGCACTCTTTCCTAGATCTGGTGTTTAGCAGAAGTTCTTCCCCTCACACACAGGCACGCAGGGACAGAGCGCCCCTGTATAGTTTCGTCCGCACTGTTTTTCTTTTGGACTCTGTGGGAAATGCGTTGCATATTTTCATGTAGTGTTTGCAGTTTACATCTTCTATCCCCGTGTTGAAATTGGTTTGGGCTGCAGCTAATACCGAGGGAGAGGAGGAAAGAGATGACAGCACAGGCTAGTGTGAACTGTTCAAGGCTGCAGAACCAGGAATTAAAGACATTAGAATCAGGTTTCTCATGACCAAGGAGGAGGGTTTAAACAGCAGTTCCAAAAATATGTCAGATTTCCTTAGAAAATGTAACATTGTTAATCTGCAAAGAAAAACTGCTTCTGTCATGTTGTCAACAGGAGGAAGCAAAGATTGGACTGTGGCTTTGCTGCTCTTGCGGGCACTGCCACCCTGTGGGCCAGCTCTGCAGGCACCGCTCAGCTCAGCTCGGGCCCCGCCATTCCAGGGCTGGCCGCCAGGTGGCGGAGATGCCCTTTGCAAGGTGTGCTGAGCGCTCTGGAGGGAGCCGCCATTGTTTGCTCACATCAAGGGCAGTTTTTCATCCATTTTTTGAAAAGATTGAAATAGCTCTAACAGCTCAAATGTAAAGAAAATATAGTCGGGTTTCTTTACGGTGTGTTTTTCAACATGGATTGATCTCAAAAATTCACCCACTTCTCTAATCATCATTTAGTTCTCAAATTGAAGCAAAATATTGAAAGAGTGACTTGTTTCCTTTAATTAGTTTACTGCCCTGCTTAGGAGGCAGAACCTCACCAGTCTCCCCTCTGCCCCGTCAGAGTCCTGCAGTCAGTGCACAGAATCAAGTGTGTGTTGGCCATATGTAGCTACTGCTTAACAGAACCTCACTAGGTCGGGTCTGGGGGCAGACAGCCAGTGAGCCGTCCGCGCAGATGGCAGCTCAGGCGCCTTCGCGGCTGTCCCGGCAGGCTACGCAGCCGGGAGGTGGGGTGCTGTGAGCACCCCTCCCTTCCTTCTTAGCTGCTCCTGAGGCTGAGGATCCGGCCTGATTTCTCCTGTCACTCAGGAAGAGACACTGTGATACCTCAAATCACAAATCCAAGCTGGTTTATGTTTCCCTGGTTGCCCACAGTAGGTGCCACATAATGCTTCAGAGCCCAAGGCAGCCATGGTTTTCTGGTGTAGAAATTTGTTTCCTCCATAACATTAATGAAATCCAGATCTTCCCAAATTATGAAAAGATCATCGCATGAGAAACGGTTAAGGAGCAGGACACCGCCTGTCGCTGCCGGTCACTCTCCTCAGGCCCTGGCTGCTGCTGCCCGCGCCTGCAGGGGAGGCGGCTCGGAGGAAGAGCCCCTGCTCATCTTCGCCGGGCCGCCTCTGGCGCCCACTCTCTCGCTACCGGCCGGCGACGCTGCATCCGGGACGGCGTCCTCCAGCGAGACGGGTGCCCACGGGCGTGGCGAGGCAGAGCCTCCCACCCGCTCCGTCCGGTGGCTGTTGACGGCATTTCAGCCCGTGGGTTTCGAGTGGTCACCAGAGGAAAACAGCCACGTCCCGGCCGCTCTTCACTAGGCCTGGTCACCTCCCGTCGTGCGGGGACCCTGCTGGGGTTCCCTTGGATACAACATTGTGAACTGGGGGTAGCACGGAACTTCAATGTTATGGAGCTGAAAGGAAGTAGAATAGCCCTCTGTGAAGCCCACCCCGCCCCCGAAAAACCCAAACAAATAGTGAGGTCTTTGCTTAAGAGGTGATTAAGCAAACTTGCCCCAAATGGAGCTCCCACATTGTGTGGAGGGCCCCAGGGGGTGAGAGCCCATGAGGAAGGGCAGGACCGGGCAGCAGGCCCCACAAAGACAGACCCGGCCCCCGCCTCGGAGCGGCCGCCCCGTGTGGGGCTAAGGGGGCCTCAGCAGAGGGCCCTGTCCCTGACTTCAGCGTAAGAGAAGTCGAGGGCCGAGCCTCCTGCCTCGGGGGTGTGAGAGCCCCGGCGCGGACAAGGGAGAGCGGCTGTTGGTGGGCGCTGAGCGGCGACGCCATCGTGGGGCGCCCGTGGAGAGTCCAGCTGAAGAGCCCCCCGGGTGTTCATGAGAAGCACACGCTTGAGGGGCCGCCTGTCTGCCGCGCGGCGCTGTGCGCAACAGCCACCCCCAGGAACAACCTAGACCCCAGAGACAGTAAAGAAGGCGCGGTGTGTGCACAGCGGACGCTGGCTTAGCTGTGACGAGGCGAAGGAGATAAAATCTTGCCTGTGGCAGTAGCATGGATGGAGCAGGAGGGGTTGTGCTCAGCGAGGTAAGTCAGGTGGGAGAGACACGTGTGACCTCATTTGTATGTGGAAGATAAACAAGTGAACAAACAAAACAAAAAGAAAATTTCGGCCTGCTAAAGACAAAGCTGGTGACCGGAAGGCGAGGCTCCGGGGTGGGGGAGGTGGCCGCACAGCCGCGGCGGGCGCGGACCTGCGGGGGGCTGCGTGCCCCGGGCCCGTGCACCTGTGCCCCACTCCTGATGCTTGCGTCGCGTGATCAGCCCATGTCGCGGCAATAAAATTTTGCTTTGCTTTAAAGATTTATTCACGCACACAAGCTGGGGTGCAGGCCAGAGGCGTGGGGCGGCGAGAGGGTTCACCAGAGACAGAGCGGGGAGCAGAACAGGCAGATCAGAAACACACTGCTGAGGGGAGCAGCGGGGAGACAGGAGAGGTCTGCCGCGCCCTGGGGGAATCTCCCCGGCCGGGCGTCGAACTCGCGTCGCTGCTGCCGACAGCTCCACAGCGCAGCGCTCAACTGCTGCGCCACTGGGGAGGCCCAAAATAATGCTTTTTGAGAAGGAGAAGACAAGGAAAAGAAAGACAACTACAGGGGGGCAGGGAGAGTGAGCACAGCAGGACGGAACCTGGGCCTGCCCCGGCGCCCCGGTGAGGTGGCCCGGATGCTGCACGGACCATGGCCGCAGTTTGTTACACGGGGCGCGTGGGAACAAACAGCCTTAAAGCACCGAGCAGAAGCAGCGCAGAGCTGCGCTCCCAGGCTGATTGCTTGCACACTGCTGCCCTGCGGGGCGCCGGCTGCACAGAGGGTTCGCTTCCGCGCGACGGCCCTGCCCACCATGCCCACCGTGCCAGCCGAGAGAGTCAGACCCTGCGAGGGGCCCGCCCCAATGGACGCACCCCTCCAGAGTGCAGGGGCGTGCGGCGGTGAGCCGCGGAGCGGCAGGTGGCTTCAGGGCGTCCTTCTCGCGGTGAACGCGCCCCGCCGCGCCCCGTCCGTCTCTGTCCGTCTTCCCGCGTCTTGGGACTGCCCTGGGAGCGGCACTGAAGGTCGTGCTCCCCGCCGGCGCCACCAGGCACACTGTTTCCAGGTCTGTGAATTCCTGATGTTGCTCTCAGTGTAGTTTCACAAAGCGGCTCTTCCTGCTCTTCTCGCAGCTCACGCTCCTGGGGTTGAGCGCCTGCCGGGCAGGCGTCGGGCCCAGCAGCGCCCAGGGCTGGCGAGGCCTGGGAAGCCGGTGTCCAAGCCTGCGAGCGTCCCTCTCTCGCCGGGCCGCCCAGACGGCGTCCTGTGGGAGCTCGGGCTCCTGTGCGGCCCGGCTTCCTCCAGTCCGGCCTGCGCGCGGTATCGGCCGCTGTGTGTCTGCCCAGTCAGCACCGCCGAGGGGGAAGCCCCACGGCCTGCGGAGGAAACACCGCGCGGCCGTCTCCCAGCCGCTGCCCCACGTAATTGCAATAATAGGTATTGTCACATGGGCAATTATTTTCCAGAAAACAGCTGACGTGCACCACTGTGCTTGGCACAAAGTCCTGGCTGATTTCGCAAGAGTATTTATTCCAGGCTGAGATCATCTTTTAAAAAAAGAAAAGAAAAACAAGAGAGACAGATGGGGTGTGCAGGGATGAGGGAAAGGGTGGAAAGGAGGAAGGGAGAATGGGCGGGAGGAAGGAAGGATGGATTTACTTTTTCCCAGTATTATTGAAAAATACCTTGCGTAGATCACAATGTGGGGTTAAGGCACAGTGCGCAGCGGCTTATTTCCACACACTGTGAAACAGCCGCCACAGTGGGCTCAGCGAGGCCCGGCCTCCCCTGTAGAGACAATAAAAAAAAAAAGAAAGCAGGAAAAAGGAAGAGGCTTTTCCCCTTGTAATGAGAACGGGCGGTTTGCTCTGACCTGGCACCCAGCCGCGTCAGCCGCCTGGTGGCTGTCACCTGCCTGGTGCTCAGTCACCTGTAGCTGCAAGTCTGCACGCTCCGACCACCTGTGTGGAGATTTCTTTACAAATCGAGAGGATTTTAGATTTCAAAGTTGCCTTTGCTTATTCTCAACAGAACCTAGCCCTATCAGAAAATATTACAGAAAGGACATTTTAGTACAAATAAACTTTTTAAAATTTAGAAAAATGAAGTAGTTCAAAGAATTAGCAATTTATTTTATTTTTAAGGATTTTATTTATGCACAGAAGAACTGGGGTATAGACCAGAGGTGCAGGGGATGAGAGGATCCACCAGAGACAGAGTGGGGAGCAGAACAGGCAGAACTACTGCAATATACTGTTGAAGGGAGCAGCGGGGAGAGAGGAGAAGTCTGCTGCCCAGGTGGGAAGCTCCCTGGCCGGGGACCTCAGACTGTAGGGGTGATAGCACTGAGACTTAACCCCTGCGCCACCAGGGAGGCCCCAACAATTTTTTTAAAGTCAAAAGATGTTTTACTATTTATATTTAAACAAATTTTAAAGCTGTAACAACTTCAAGAAAAATAATGAAATGAAAATGATTACATACAGAACAGATCAATGGAAGAAATAAGTGAAATATTTTATTTTTACCAGAGATTCATTAATTTAAAACACCCTAACCTCAAATTCACATTGAAGAATCATAACATTAGATTTTTTTTCCAGATGTTAATAATTTCTCCACTTGCCATAAATGATGTTAAGCAGAGTTACTCAAGATAAAACTGTGTTCAGGAAGACTCACGGAAGGGAGATTACACGGAGCGTTTAGAAATAGGGACGAACACTGCAGAAATGCAGGGTCGAGGTTTGCTCCGCTCCCTCTGCAACGGCCTAGGATGCCTCTGGGGTCCCTGCCGGGCTTGCCGCGCGACCTGCTCCAGCTCTGTGCCACCCGAGAGCAGGCCCGGCCCACCGGGACGCAGTGCCTGCCCCCTGGTTCCTGGGAGAGGGGCCTGCTGCCCTTTCTGAGTTTGCTGTGGAGGATCTTAGTGACAGGAAGGGAGGACACCTCCCTTCTCATTTGATGCAGTGTGGAATTTTGAATTTTAAAAGGATGGGATTGTTAGGAGAAGGAGAAAGAAAAGAGGCACCTACCTCGTCACAGGCAGGCAGGAGAGCTGTCGGCGCGGCGGGGGGCGGGGGGAAATTAAATTCTTACTGTTTAGTCTAAGGAAGGGAGGTTTATTTGGGGGTTGAAATGTATTAGCTGCTAATGATTTGACTTACTGAAAATATTTGATTTGGGGTTCTGGTGAAAAATGGTTATATGGCGTTTTCAACCTTATCGTGGCCCCCAAAATATTATTAAGATACAGTCTCTTCTTTGTTTATCTCATGTTTTTCTAAATATTGGATTCTGCACTTGCAGCTTTCTGAGTTTCTTGCCAATAGCAAAGTTACATGGGCTTCTGAGAAAAATGTGGACTTACACATCCATTTGGAAGATCGTGTATAACGTTACATTTCATGTATAGATGCTTTAAATGCTCATTCAGTGAACAGGCAAGAGCTGCAGAGAAAATGGTGAGCAGTTGTGGGCTGCTTGAGCTTCCCGCGTTACAGATCCTCTTTCAGGAAACTTTCTCATTAACTGGGAAGCAGAAAGTCAATATGAAGGGGTTTAGTCAGTGATGGCGTAAGCTTTACTTTCAGTTTCTAATCCATAGGATCATAATTGCTGATGGAACGGCCTTTAGGACTAAGCAAGATAAAATATTATCAGCATCATCCAGTTCTCTGTACTGTTTCTATTTTACATAGATTTTGCCCTGACAAATGAAAAAGCAGCAAAAAAAAAAAATCTGTTGGTTAATTTAGTGGATCAGGTATAACCACACCATTATTAACCTCTTAGCTCTATTATTGTTAAAAAGAAAAAATGGTCTGAGCTGGACCTTTGATAGGATGACTTTAAATAGCGTTAACTTGTTTAACCATCCTTTTTTCCTTAAGTGAGTGTATTTCATAAAATTTGCTTGTACTCATTCACCTGCTTTTCCTCTGTGCATGAAAAAAGGTCCACCCCTTTATGTTTCTGAAACAAACATTGATGAGAATAGGACGGGTCTGTAGTGCAGAAGCCAGGCCGATGCGTTAGTTGATTCCTTCAGTCCAACAGGTCAGCTTGTGTCACCTGCTCCGATAGGTGCCGGGGGCACAGGTGAATGAGGTGGTGGCCCTGGCTCGGGCGACGCGCCGGAGATCACCCTCTCACAGGCAGCAGAGGACGGTGTGATCTCGGCGACTGCGGAAGCAGGCGGGATGCTCCTGTTGCAGAGTGACAAGACACAGCTCAACTGGCTTGCGCAGTGCGGCAGCGAGCTGTTTTCATAGCCAGAGCCGAAGGCAGGAGGAAGCGCCACGAACACAGCTCAAGCAGGAATCGGCGTGCGGGGTGAGGAGAACACAGCGTGCCCCGCAGACACGTGCTGTCTTCAGAGCACAGATAATGCTGCAAGCGGCCGGGACCCCGCGCTTCGCCGCACACCGGCGACCTAGCCGGAGACTGCGTCTGAAGGTCCCCAAGACGAAGCTCTGCGGTGAGAACAACATCGCCTGCTCGTTCACTGAGATGCCGCCCGTCCGCTTCCTCACGCGGAGAGCAGCCCCCTGGGACGACGGACAGACGGTCCTGCGGTCGTGTGTGTTCACAGCAGCCGGCGGCTTCAGCCCCCCGTGGAGCCGGTCGGGGTGCCGACCGCTTGTCAGCTCTTTTCATGCTCTTAGGCTTAGCCAGTTTAATTAGACTCAATATTCATCTAGTGCGTTCCCTCTAAGCTTATGAAGTGAGGCTCGTCAGTACCCCCCTTGTGTTGGTGAGGAAACTGAGGAACCGAGAAGTGAAGAATTTTGCCCCAGACCACATAACAAGTAAGGGGCAGAGCTGCATTCGCACCAGGTGGGTGTCCCTCTCGAGAATGAGAGGTAAACAATAAGGCCAGGTTTTCCTCGCTCGCACTATGGGGACCCGCGGCCCTTCCCTTGGCTAAACCTTTAAAAACGCGCTCGTGTTCACCCGGTTGGCCCAGACACTGCCACTCACATACAACTGAAGATCTAAAGCACGTCCTTCATACTGAACTCTCAAATCTTCCATTCGCAGAGCCCCATGTTACCTTGGCGGTTGTTCTAAAAGCTGGCTGAGCATTTTCCGAGTGTTACCAGGCAAAGCCACTCCTGTGACGTCTGCCAAGCTGCGCGCTCCCGGGGGCTGATAGGCCGTCCCTTCCCCACGTCATTCTTGGGCTTCCCCATCAGCTCTACAATTTTTTCAAAAGATGTGTTGACTAAAGCCACAAAGAATGTCATATGGTTGTACCTGGAAGGGCTTTATTGGGGTGCAGGGGAGCCTTGTTTTGTTTTCTTGGTGCCACTGGCAATTGACAATGACCTACTTGACAATGGAGACACATTTTGACTCTTCTTGGAAATCTGTCTCCAGGACAGTCATGAACTGTCTAGAACTGTGGCATAGTGGGGAGAAAACTAGGCTGCCGTGGGCAACTCATAGTCCTGAAAAAGTCCTTTTGTTGCACTAATGTTGGTTTGCAACACTACCCGATTTAGAGGTGCAGGCTCACAGATGCGGGACACCACACCACCCACAGCCAAAGGCGCCCGTCACCCCACCGCAGCTCTCTGGGCCCTTTGTCTCCTTTGCCTCCGACCCTCACCTTCTGGTGGCCTCAGCGCTGCAGTCACATTTTGAGGGTTGGTTTGGTTTGGTTTGGTCTCCTCCTTCGCTTCTTTGCTTTATATCCCACATGTGAGTGAGTCGTGCCGTGTTTCTCTGCTGACTTACTGTACTTGCCATCGTCTCCTCCAGTGCTGGCCGTGTCGTCGCAGACAGCGAGATGCTGTCTTTTTGTGGCTGAGTGTATTCCATCCCATGCATTTACCACGCGCTCTTTATCCATTCATCTGTCACGGGGCATGCAGGTTGTTTCCGTAACTTGGGTGTTGGAGATAGTGCTGCTGTGAACCCAGGCGTGCAGAGATGTTTTCTAATTAGTCACTTGGGGTAGATACCTAGGAGTGGAATTGCTGGATCCCATGCTAGATTTGTTTTGAATGTTTTGAGAAACCTCCATTGTGCTTTCCACAGAGGGTACTCGCGTCCGTTCCTGCTGCTGTGTGAGAGGGCCCTTCTCCCCATCTTCACCAATATGCTCTTTTTGATGTGGACCCTTCTCCACTTGTGAGGTGATATCTCATTTTAGGTTTGATTTCCGTTTCCCCAGTAAAAGAGATGCTGGTGTCTTCATTGGGAAAGTGCTTAGCTCCCCTGCCCGTGATCTGAGTGGGTTATTTGTTGTTGAGTGGCATGAATCCTTTGAAGATCCTGGCATAGCTTCCTTGCCAGATGCATGGTGTGCAAATATTTTTGCCATGCGTAGCCTGTCTTTTCGTTGTAATGGTAAATACTTTTTGCAGGTTTTTAGTTTGCTCTGGTCCATGTGTTTATCTTCCACTTTGTTCCCCTGCTGCTGGAGATGCTGATCCCCCAGTACCCTGAGGCTGGTGTCCTCTCGTGTGTCACCTGTGTTTTCTTCTATGTCACGTGGCTCCAAGTCTCTCCTCCAAATTTTTCATCCATTTTGAAGAAATTTTTACTTGCATTTTGAGACAGTGGTGTAGTTTCATTCTTTTGCATGTGGCCGTCCAGTTTTCCCGGCATCAGATGTCTCTATTTTGAAGAGACATTTCTGTCTTCATCCCGTGCCCTTGATCCTTTGTTCAAGCTGTCAGTGTACGTGTGGGTTTATTTCTGGGCTCACATCCCATTCCGTTCCTTTGCAGTTTACAGAACTATAATCACAGGGCAATATTTACATTTCAGCTTCGTCTCTCAAACATGGGACTATTGAGCGATTTTATGGTGGTGGGAAGACCAGCCAGTGTCGGAGCCAACTGCCTTTTTCAAGATTTTATTCTCTTTCGGTGTTAGTGGCCGCCTCTTGCAGCTTACTGTGCCCGGCCTCCCGTCCCGTCAGCACTAACGTAACGGCAGAGCTCCTGGGCGCTCGGCGGCTATACCACATCTGAGATGAGTCACCAAAGTGAAAGCGTGAGCGTGTCCAAAGCGTTTCGGCACGATGCCCTCATTGTCAGGTCACAGCGGCGGGTGAGATTTAAGTCAGAAGAATAACTGGGCCCACTGGGCCGCCAGCGCCCCCTGAACACAGTCACACTGGACAAGCCCCTGACACGCGGCGCACGGGCCGGCGGGCTGGGCAGAGAGCGAGCCAGCCCGCCCCACGGGCCGCGGCAGCCGAGGAAAGGGGCGGAGCCGCGGGTGCGTGCGCACAGCGGGGAGGGCATTTAGCGGAACCTGCCCGTGGCCCTCGTGGGGCTGCCGCCTGCGAGGAGCTCTCGGTCAGGAGCACTCTCTCCCCGCGAGCCGCCACTTAACACCCACCCTTAGCTGAAAATTTGAGGGGCGTCAGCTCCTGGGATCCCCACGTGCCGCTGCACGGGGCTGTCAGATGCCAAAGAACCTGCTGGCTCGTCACAGACTCTGCAGCCTTCCGGCGAATGGAGCATTTCTGCAAAGAGCAAGCCCTGGGCGAGGCTGCAGTTTCTCACTGTCTTCTTTCCCTGGGCCCCAGAAGCACTTGCGGGCCCCTCCCGGGCTAACGGTGCCCGCCCTGGGCACAGCTGCAGCCGGCGCGGCACAGGCTGCTCTGAGTGCCCGACAGACTTGAGAGGTCCGCGCCGCACTTAGGGCAGCACCCCTTGAATGGAAAGTAAAATAGTCAGCAACTTCTTTAAGTGTTTTCTGTGCTGAAAATCTGAGTAACTCTCAGCAAGTCCCAGCCACAGCTGTCTTTGCGATCAGAACCGCGGCAGCGCGTTGAGGGAAGAAAGCCGGGGCGCTACATTAGGGCGCGAGCCCACCGCCCCGCCCCCACAGACTTAGGCCCCGGCAGTCTCGGAAAAGCAAGGCGCGAGGGGCGTGTGGCGATGCCTTTCTCCCTCGGGGTCCCACTGTGTGGGAGGGGGCCTCCCCGAGTGCAGCGTCGGCCCGGCCGACCAAGCCGGCACGGCGCAGTCCAGAAGCGCAGCCCCGCTCGCCAGCCCCGCCGCCGAGGCCGGGAGGGAGCTTCCCGCACAGGAAGCCCCGGCTCGGGCGCGGGGCAGGATTTCAGCCTCTCAGCTTGAGCGCGCTGTGGGAAAGAAGAGGGAGACGCAGACGTGAACCCCGACTCGGCACGGACTGGTCAGCGCAGCGGCCAGTCAGTCGCGGGACGGCCTCTCCGGGCCGGAGCGCCAAGGAGGACGACCGCCCCGTGCGGGGCACATTCCGCTGAGGTCCCCGACGCCCGCGCCCCGGGTCAGCCCCTCCCGCTGTGGCGGCTCCTCCGCGGTCAGCCTGAAGCACCGGGGTGGCTGAGGGCCGGGGCGCGGGGCGGCGGGGCGGTTCCGGCCATGGCGGCGGGAGGAGCCTTCGTCTGCTGCAGCTGCTTCTGCCTGTGGCCCGGAGCAGGCGCCGCGGGGAGCCAGAGGGCTTCCCATCACCGGTACAGACAGGGCCGTTCGTGATCCGCAAGCCGCCGCCTTCCTGGGGTGACTTTCTCCTGACATGTCACTTCAGGGGACCTGCCTGTCGGTTGTTTACAGGCTGAAAATCGTTGGCAGTTTAGCCCCACGAACCGGCATGGCGCTGTTGCGTGCGGACTAGTGAGACGATGTACGGGCTCTCGTGTGCTTGGTGTGGCTCAGCCACTACACGGCCGCGAGGTCTGTGGATCGTGGCTGTGAGAATCCAAGCAAAACGCGCAGTGGTGGCTCACCGTGGCCAAGGGCTGCGGGCGAAGGCGTGCGGAGAGGGCCCGTCTTGCCTGTCAGTTAAGTCCCTACTGCCTAGTAAATGGCAAAACAGATCCGCCAGCTGGGTTTTCAAGTTCCACCAGGTTGGCACAGCAGGAGAGCAGGTCCCCTGCCCGGGTGTTGGGCTCCCCCATGAGCAGCCCAAACTGGGTGGCTGTAAGGGAGAAGAATCAGCATGTGGAGGGAGCTGAGCAGCTCCGCCCTGGACCAAGCGCGGGCTCCTGCGGGGCTTCTCCGCCTCACAGCGCCAGCAGGGGGCAGCATGGGCGCCTCTTGTGGCCCTGGGCGGGAAGGGAAGCTGGGGTGTGGAGACACCCCGGGGGGCCCGGAGGGCTGGCGATGAGGACAGGGCGGTGGCAGCCTCTTCAGATGGAAAAGGCACGGGGCGACATAACATAATTGTGTGTGATTTCATGGGATGTGAAACCCACCTGGTACTGTGGGACACTCCTTTAAGAAAAATCTTAAAGTAAGGGAGTAAGGTCTCCGTTTTCAGAGGGCAGCAGAGGGACACAGCGGGACCCAGAGTTCAGCTGAGAGACCTGTAGCTCAAGGGTTCCTCGGGCGTCCCTGCCCCAACAGTCTGCCTCACACGTGTTGGGGAGGGTTTGGCGAGCCCAGGTGCCAAGTCCAGCGCGAGGAAACCGATTTTCCATTTCTGTTCCTACCCCATCCCTGGTGCTGGCTCACTGTCGGGAGGGCTGCCTCTGCCTCCTGTGTCCTGCAGGAGCACCGTGGGCTCTGCCACCACCGCGAGTGTGCGCGGGCGGCGGGCACCTCTGGCAGACTGACCGTCAGATGAAGGGCTCTGCCTGAGCACGGGCTCAGGGTGACCGTGAAAACCCTGGAAGAACCCTGGGCCTGTAAGGGTGAGTGCTCTGGTGCCAGCCCAGGGCCAGTTTCAGTTTTAGGGTCCCCTTCTTGGTCGCTCTGTGCTTTTATGCAGAAAGAGCCACCTCTTCTGTGCCATTGTTTATCGTTAGGAATAGAGTTAGAAGAAAGAAATTCTTTCCTGACTTGCAGGTGACCTGCTTTATCCTGCACAGCTGTTCTCGCAGGACTTGAGCGTCTGTGGTTGAAACCCTGTTCTTCTTTCCCCGCAGAGGCCCACTTCATTGTCAGTGTGTAATAGCTTATTATTAGAAACATAGACATCAAAATTCAGAGACTGAAATTTACTCTGGGGCAACCTCACCCCTTTTCTGCATCTCAAGTGACTAAAAATGGACAGTGAATCATGTGTGGTTTGGAATGCCTCAAATTTCTAAAGAATAGATGTGTTAATTGTTACAAATTATTTCCCAGAAAAAAAAAGGTGCAAGTTTCTGACCCAATCTCTTTTTAAAAATCCGTAAGTTTCTACTTACCGTAAGATTGCAAAGGGGAAGTTTAAAGCCAGAAGAGGTGCATCGAAGTCATGTTTACACGCGAGGTGAAAAAATGTAAAGAATTAAATCAAGACTTTGTGTTTTTAGAATTTTTTTTCAACACACAAGCTGGGGTACAGGCCAGAGGCGTGGGGCGGCGAGAGGGTTCACCAGAGACAGAGCAGGTAGCAGAACAGGCAGATCAGAAATACACTGCTGAGGGGAGCAGCGGGCGAGGCAGGAGAGGTCTGCCGCGCCATGTGGGAATCTCCCCGGCCGGGCGTCGAACTCGCGTCGCCGCTGCTGATGGCTCCACAGCGCAGCGCTCAACCGCTGCGCCACCAGGGAGGCCCTGTGTTTTTAGAATTTTCAGACTATCATTTGGAAATGTTCATTGCTACTCCCCAGTATGTGGTTTATATATATATGATGGACATATTGAGGAATTTAAAACGTTTTTTCATACCTTCCTCTTTGTAGGGAAAGGCTGGTGTGCTCGTGGCGTCACCTGTGAAGTGCACACGTGCACAGGCCTCACCGTGCCAAGCAGCCGTCCCCAGGGCGCTGTGTGGTGCAGCCTGGCATACACTCACCCAGAGCAGGCCGAAAGAGAAGGGTGCTCTGCCACGCAGCGGAACACCAGCCAGGCACACGGAGGGCGACATGCGCCGCGCCAGCAACACGGCAGAGGCGAGGAGGAGTCAGGACTCACGGCAGGTGGGAATGACAGGCAGGTGCCAGACACGCTTGAGGTAAGCTGGTGAGCACCCGTGAACAAAGTGAGGTTTCTGAGATCGGGCAGCAGGCGGGGAGGGCGGTGGAGGGAGAAAGAGGTAAGGCCGACACTGGTGTGCCTAGAAGCCTGAAAGGGGGTAGCAGAAGAGTGGGGGCGCTCGGAACCGTGGGAGGACGAGAGGCGGACGCGGACTCACACAGCCTGCGCATTCGTGGGGTTCAAGCACAGCCTCCCCCGCCCCCCACCATGTGCCTGCGAGGAGCCGGCGAGCCAAGCGTCGAGTGGGTGAGCACCAGAAAGCCGGGGCGTTACGGGCGTTCCCGACCTCCCATTCACACACCAGGGATATAGGTTGCTTATTTTTAAGCTCAAAATAGTTCCGGAAACTCAGAAGATCTCATGCCAGATTTGGTGTGAGATTTTCACTGAAGATGTTGTCAAGGGACATGGGTGCACCAGGTCGCCCCTTCTCCCTCCCTCTGAGCCAGGGCCCCTGCGAAGGAGGATCTCTGTCCCGCCTGCCTCACCACGCGCCCACATCCTTAGAAGCCCGAGGTCCCGCCTGTCCCATAGGTGAGGGAGCAGGCCTAGGGGTGGGTGTGAAAACACACTCGTGTCAGCCAGCACATAATTTTCATTCTCCAAAAATAGGACTTTGTAGCAAAAGTCTAGATCATAAATTTTATTAATTGACTGTGAGAGCCAAAAGCCAAAAGCAAACAAACTTGAAATTGGTATATCTCTAAAAGAAAAAAGGAAAAATAGAAGCTCGGGCTGGCGCCGAGCTGAAGGGGCAAAGTTCTGCTTTCCGGGGCGCCCTGGCCGCATCCCACGAGTGCCCACGGGAAGTGCAGTGAGTGTACATTTTAGTCTCAAACTCAGTGCAACAGAAATGAGCCTCGTTTATTTTGCTGCAGTTTAGCTGAGCATCTGTTTCAAGTCCCCCCTCCACCAGAGGCCCCAATCCGGGTCCTCCCTTCCCTGCCACTCTCACAGAGCTCAAGGTGGGAGCGGGGTCCGCTCTCAGCGCAGGCCATGGTGGCGGGGGAGGCCCCAGAGACCTCGACATCCACCCCATGGGGTGACCTGGGCCTGCACACAGCCTGCGGTGCACCTGGGCCCGGGGGCAGGACTCACCAGCACTGGTCAGGGGTCTGCGCTCCCCCGCAGAGGCGCTGCAGCTCTGCAGAGAGCCACACACACTGCTTTGCCCTCAGCCTCTTTCCAGCCGGGGCGCACCTCCCTGCGCTCTGTGCGGAGCCCAGGAAACGGCTCACCAGTCACCAGGGCTCCAACATGGTCTCTGTGCCTCAGTGTTCCCTGAACGCGCAAGCGTTGCAAGGACAAGTGACATAACCACAAAAATGAATTGTTGCTTCCTTCTGCCCTGCCGCACCCCTTCCCTAAATCACTGAGCGCAGATTGGCCCGGAGGGTGAGTGTGGAAAGAGTGAAGGAGGAGGAAATGCGGGTTGAATGGAGGAAGGCCTTCAAATTGACATCCCTGTTTTTTGTTTACTTTGGATTTCCTTTTTTACCCTATAGTTGTTGGTGAAATATCTTTAATTTCTAGATGGGTCTTTGTGTTCCTTTAGCCCTTTAAAACTGATTTCTAGGACAGTTACATTTTAGAGAATGTTCTTTAAAAATCATGTTTTGAGGAATAAAGCGAGATTGTCTTTGCAGCCAATGTATTGCCCGTTTTAAAAGCAGTTTGACCCACCTCCTTTCCAAAGATCAGCCCAGTAAACGCATCATCCACCTGTTACCCACGTTCTCTGAAACCTTGATACTCCATTCCTGCTCGAAACGCTGTGTTGTGAGGACTCTGGTTGCAAATAATATGACCCCAGATGAACCAGCGTAGGGCCTTTAAGAGCTTGTGAGCTAACATGGCTGAGACTCCCAAAACGTCAGCTACTTCTGCAGAGGACGGACTTTGTCTTCCTTCGTGTCTTTGCTTTGCTCTAATGTCTTCATTTTCTCTGGCAGGCCCAGTTGGCTCCTGGGAACACAGGCGTCCGTGGTCCTGGCTTGCTGTACTCGCAGGAACAGAGACGCAGCCCGAGGCCAGAGGGAGGGCCGTGTGCCCGGCTCAGGTCAGCTGCCACCTCGGGGTACTCCCCGGCTCAGGGAGGTAAGCCCCTCTGACCGCCATCTCAGCCGGGGTCCCAGACTCCCATCTCGAGTCAGGAATTGCGTGGAGAGTGGTTTGTCAAATCAGATTCCCCCCAGAAGTCTTGGGAGTGGGCAAGGCCATGTGGGGGAGAAGCCCAGTTGGGAGCACTGGCGCACCTGTTGCGCCCCCACTCTGTCCTCTAGCCCAGGAGCCGGATGCAGAGACACCGGGCCTGATGATGGCCCTTTCACTGTCCATGTGGCCAGGCAGACCCAGCCCCCAAGGGCCAGCCTCAGAGGACCCAGGTGCCAAGCCCGTAGCGCAGTCCACAGAAGCCTGGGATGTGCGCGGAGCCAGGGGTGGGCCAGAGGAACGAGGGGCACCAGGCCTCTGCCTCTCCCTCCTAGTCCTGTGGTCCAGCACCACCAGACGTTCTCACCGGCCTGGGGGTGGGGCAGCCCCAAGGAAACGACGTCAGGAAAAATGACCTGTCTTTTGTTTTCCTCCACATTTGTCTTTTCTCCACATTCATCATCTTCTCATGATAACTTCTTATGGTTGTGCTGATGTTGCCTTGGTGCCTAAGCGCACGGCTGCTGACGCCTGACTGTGCCGTGCGCCGTGCGCGCCGTGCATGCCGTGTGCTGGAAGGGCTGCCGCCAGGCCTCCCGCGGCGACACCCACGGCACCCGCAGTGTCTGAAACATTCCACTCCGTCCCCCTGTCTTAGTCGTGCTTCCTTGTCCGTCCGCCTATGTTTGAAATTTGCATCTTGTGTGCAAGTCCCCTGCGGGAGCCGCATAACCATGATGTTTTCTGACCTGCTTACTTAGCAAAACTTGTTCTAATTGAGAAGTATAACCCACTTAATGTGTTATCACAACTAGCAGGTTCATCTTACTTGACTATCTCGGGTTATGCTTTTTGTCTCTCTAAAGGTTTATGCCGCTTCCTTTGTTCTCTGTCATTTGCCGTTTGAGCTGATTGTATCTTCTGCAGACTTGGACGGTCTCAATCCTGTTGTAAGTTCTGCTGATACTCACTGTTTAAAAATTCCTCTTTTCCATTCTTTACTGACTTCCATATAGTAGTTAGGAAAAGAGCATTCTTCACACTGGTTCACAGGCTTTATTCTTGTCCTCTGACATTGAAACCATGTTTCTGTGATTTACGTTTATGTACACTTTACATACTACTTTCTTTTCACAACAGTTTCTGACATTCACATTCATTTTTGCACACCAGACATACAATTGTTTTTAATCCAGCGTGATGGTTAATTTCTTTATCAACTTCAACTTGGTTGGCTCACAGGGTGTCCATGTATTTGGGTGGACATCATCCTGGGTGTGTCTCTGAGGGTGTTTCTGGATGAGAAGAACTTTCGAGTCTGTGGACTGAGGAAGCAGATGGTCCTCCAGTGTGGTGGCCTCGCCCAGTGTCCCGAGGGCCTGAGGGGCGCAAAACAACTGCGGACGGAGGGTTGGCTCCCCTTGCCCATCTCAGGTCTGCTCCTGCCTCGGGACTCCGGCTGGACTCGGTCAGGACCACCCCGCCTGCTCTCCCGGCCCGGCCTGCTGGCCGCAGCCCCCGGGTTTGTAGGCCTCCCTGCTCACGTCGTCTTGCCTTTGCGCCATTGCAGGGCACACTCTAAGGCCATCACCTCTGCGTTTTAAATTTTTGATGAAGCTTATAGTTATTGAAATATGTCTGAGTTGGCCTCCCTGGTGGTGCAGTGGTTAGGCGCTGCGCTGTGGAGCTGTCGGCAGCGGTGACACGAGTTCGACGCCCGGCCGGGGAGAATCCCACATGGCGCGGCAGACGTCTCCTGCCTTGCCTGCTGCTCCCCTCAGCAGTGTGTTTCCATAGATCTGCCTGTTCTGCTCCCCACTCTGTCTCTGGTGAACCCTCTCGCTGCCCTACGCCTCTGGCCTATACCCCAGCTTAAATAAATGAATCTTTAAAAAAAAAAAAAGAAATATGTCTTTGAGTGCTTTTTTAACAAAAGACATACGAATGGCCTATTTTCAGAGGCAGTCTCTGTTTTGTAGTCTTGCTTCCTTTGCAGATGAACAGAGACTTGAGTGGGAATAGACGTCTCGGGGAGGATTGCCCCTGAAGGCTCTGGACCAAAGTGTCCACTCTAAGCGTCTGTTTACAACTGTGAGAGAAAATCCTCAAATCTGTCGCCTTTTGTTCCATAGGTAACATGTTTTATTTCAAAACAATTATTTGAAAATTATTTTAATTATTTTTCTTTATCCTTAAGACTGAAGTTTTTTGCCAAAATAGACCCCTCCACTAATTTTCTTTGTAGCAGGGCAAGTCTTTCAAATCAACATAAAATCAGGGTTTTTCCCCCTCAGAAAAGCATTATTTTTTTTGTTTGCTTATTGCTTGGTTAATTCTTTCCAATTTTTAACCTTTGGTTTTTGCTTCCAGTTTCCCACTCTGAAAACCTGTACTTTCCACTGTGGGGCAAGGTTTGAGCCGGGATCTCAGACACAGACTGCCGGTGTCTTTGCCCTCCCCTCCAACAGAATAGGTGAAACCCGCACCCAGAGCACCCTCACGTCCAGCCTGGCCACACGCTCTCCGTGCCTGCTTCTGTGTGTGCAGTGAGCTGCCGTCGTCCTCACGCAGTCCCAGAACCCGGCTGTCCGGTCTTGTTCCAAGTGGGGTGCCAGGCTGTGCCCTAGTGCACGGGTGAAGATCAGGACCAGGAGGCAGCAGGAGCCGAGACCAAGGGACGGTCCTCTGGGCCCCTCAGAAGTCGCCTGGGTTGTCGAGCTCCGCCCCCACCGAGTCCCATCTGTTGCTGTAGAATTGAGTGTTTTTCCGAGAGGGGCTGATAGTCGGATTCTCTGTCTACTTTCAAGGTAGTAGATTTATTCTATTTCAAGGAGAAAAAGAATGAAAAACAAAACAAAGCTGCCCACTCGGACGTTAATATGAATATGACTACGTCGTGATTGTTCTTTGAATAACTTTTAAAAAGTTCTTTTTTTGGAATAACCTAAAAAAAGGCTTGCTGTGTTTTTGGTTGTTGTTAGTAATGCTCATCCTTTCCTGTGTCTCAAATGTTTGTGTGAGGAATCGAGAGAGTTACAAAACGTTTAAAGTAATTCTGGAAACTTAGTTTTTTCCTCTCTTTTTCTCAACATCTTGCTCTTGTGGAGCAGAAATAAAAGCTGCGTTTGGTGAACGTCTGTCCCCAGACGCGCTTTCCACAAACTTTCCCGGCTCGCCTGACCGCGCAGGTGGTGCGAGAGCTGTGACCGCACTGTCCGTAGGGGAGTGGGACTTCAGCGAGTCGCAGTGACTTGCCCCAGTCACACTGCCCTGCAGCCCGTGCTGGCTCGGGGATCCCCTCCCGCTCCCCGCTACGTGATGACGCCTGAGGACCAGCCACGGCCTCGCGGAGGACGCCCTGCTGCCGTGGACGCTGCTGTCACCTCCACGAGAGGGGCGTGTGGGCTTCAGGACAGCAGGCGTCTCTGCAGGTGCCACACCCGTTACCCACACCCCTCAGTCACGCAGACGGGCAGCCAGGTACACTCTGATAGGACGTCCAGCTCGGGTCAGCGAGCGCAGCCTCTGTCTGCATTAATGGCTGCACAGAGCTGTGTCTGCTCTGAGGTACAGGTGCTGATGGTAGAGATAGCATTTTTTTTCAATATATCACGTCATTACATGAGTTATTTCCTGTATTCAACTTCCTTCCTTCAGCAGGATTTAAGTTTGTTGATAAAAAACGCGAGCAGCTGAGGGGGTGCAGTTTCCAACTGTGGCCTTTCAGTTCGAGCCCAGATTTGGGGCTGCTGTGAGCGGGTGATTGAGTCAGCCCTACACAGCCATCCAAGGTAGGAACTTTGGTAAATATTTCCCAATTTTAAGATGTTCTATACTTAAAGCTAGTCAAGACTGTGAGTTCCAACTGTGGTGCCAATACCTGATGGGGGTGTCCAAATATCACCTCAATTAAAATATTTTAAAAAGCGTGTGGGTTGTTGGCAGTGGGGCAGACACAGACCTGAGCTCGCAGGAACAGGCGCTGGGTTTGGGCGAAGGGGGACAAGCAACTCACGCGGGACAGAGTTTCTCTCCAGGAAGTGGCGCTGGGGCAGTTAGACTTCCAAGGGCAGAACAAGCAAGCAGCGTCCTGAATTCAGAATTAACGCAAAGTGGATTGTGGATTTAATCATAAAATGTAAAGTGTAAAACTTAAAATCACGAAGAAGATCTGTAAGAGCTGGAACTAGAGAAAGGATTCTCAGGCTTGACACCAAAAGCATCATCCATGAAAAGAAAAAATGGTGCATGGAACATTGACATGAAAAAGATTTGCTCTGCAGAAGACTTGGTTAAGGCATGAAGCAGCAAGCCCCTGATGACAAGGATATGTATTTGCAGACCGCACGGGCAACAAGAAGCCAGTGACCAGACTATATGAAGGACTCTGAAAACTCAGAGTAAAGGAATAAACAATCCTTTACTACAAGAGACAGGAACAGACTTTTACCACTCAGGATAAGCAGACGAGCAAAAGCATGTGAAAATTGTTCAACTCGGCTAATCCGTAGGATTAAAACTAAGACCACATTCGAGTCTCACTGCACCTATGGGAATGGCTCCAAGTAAACGCAGTGGCGACCCCCAATGCCGCCGAGATGGTGAGGACCCCCTCCATAGCTGGCTGGGCTGTGAAATGGAGCCGCCACCCTAGAAACTGCTACATAGTTTCTTTTTAAAAATTAAACATGGTTAACTCACAGGCGTTTATCCCAGAGAAATGAACACTTAGGTACACAAAATACCCATACAACAATGGTCGTAGGAGCTTATTTGCACTCAGCCCCATAAGGAGTGAAGTGTTGAGAGTGGAAAGCACTTAGATGACTCTCCAGGCAACTACACAAAGTGAAACAAAATTACAAACAAAACAACAAGACAATTCCAAAAGGTTACATAGTGTGGGATCCCACTTACCTGCTTCCCTGAGAAGGGGGGGGGAGTTGCCAGGGGCTAGGACAGTGTGGGGGAGGGGAGGATTAAGCGTGTGCCGGGACCCTCAGTGGGGCGTGGGGGGCCTGCGTCTTGGCTGGCTGTGCCCCAGCACTGTCTCCCGCGGGGAGAAACCGGGCAGAAAGGTGCAGGAGTCTCTGTGCACAAGAGTCTTCTTTGTCACAGCTGCATGCAGAGCTGTAGTTAGCTGTAGTGAAGCCTAATCTTTAAAAGGAATAGGATCCTATCACCTGTAAAGAGAAATGAGCTCTTGATACAAAATAGCTTGAATGAATCCCAAGGTAATAGTGCTGAATGAAAGGAGTCAGATGAAAGTGCATACTGAATGATTCTAGAAAATGCAAACTAACCTGTCGTGACAGAAAGCAGAAGTACTTGCTTAGGGCAAGGGGAGTATTGGGGTGAGGGACCACAGATGTCTGGAAGGGACTTGGAGGTGATGTGTATGGTTACTATCTTGGGGGTGGTGATTTCCCGGGGTATACGTGTGTCGGGAGTTCATCAAATTGTGCACTTTAGAGATGTATGACTCATTCCATATTGATTAGAATTCTATTTAAAAGCGTGTGAGAGATTCCGGCCAATGAGAAAGAAAGGGTTGCTGGAGGTTTCTGGGAGAAGTTATTTGATCTTAGAGTCACAAGACCTTTCTGCCTCTCTTTCTTTCAGTATCTCGATGTGGAATAGTAAGTCTGTCTGCATGGCATGGCCGGAAGAACAGTGCTGCGTCTTTTAGCCAAGGAGAAAACTTCCACGTGGACACAGCTAACACCCGACAGAAAAGCCGAAGCAGACGCCGAGACCGCTGGCTCCGAGGTCCTGAAGGCAGTGAGTCTCGGTCCTCTTAGCTCTCCACCCACACCGCCTCAGAGTGTTCCTTAGCGCTTTGTCCTTGAGTCGGGATTCTGTACTGGGCTGTGGAAATGTCACTTGAGCGCTACAGGGCGTGCAGTCGGGATAGCCGCGCTCCGGGAAGTCAGCTGACCGCCGGGGGAGTGGGGGCCGCAGCGTGGGCCTCGGCAGCGTGTATGCTCGTGCGCCGAAGGCATCAGCCCTTGTCCCTCCCGCCATCCCGCTTCCTCCTCCTGATAACAGGCTCAGGGAAGGCTCCCCAGCACGTCCAGCTCGTGTCTCCAGGCGAGAGCTCGTCCGGGTCTGAAGGGCATTGAGAGCGGACATGTAAGTCAGAGGACACCAGAGCAGCTGAGCCTCTGAGCCCAGCCCCACCCCCCCCCCGCCCTTCCCTACGCCTCAGAGCAAAGGTCTGAGTTTCTCAGTTCCCAGTGAAAACCTGCCTTGGGAGACCTGCATATCCCTTTGGGAAAGAACCGCGCAGGGGAGCTGCTTCACTTGGGGAGCGTTGCCCTGTCCAGCTGGCAGCAGGCGGGGAGGAGGCTGCTCCTGTCCCTGGGACCAGCATGGAGTCCCACCCTGTCAGGATGGCGGGAGGGGCCGGTGGTGCACCAGTGGGCGTGTGTAGACCATAGGTGGGCAGGGGTGTACCTCCCAGAGTACCTCACTTCTGTGGAAAAGACCCTCCTTGCTTGACCAGCCAGCGAACACGGAACTTGAGGTTGAGCAGGAAGTGGAAAATCACACCCAGCAGGCCAGAGGAGACACCATGAGAACACTTCAAAGCAAGCATTCAGCTGAAGTAGAGCTGTTGGACACATCGGAGGAAGACTCTTTAGAAACTAATAAAATCACTCAAAAGATGTAATTAAAGGTGAAGAGACTAACCATAAGATACATGACAGGTGCTAGAACTGCAAAGGAATCATTCAGAGACACATGCTAGCTTGTGGGTTTCTCGGTGTGAGCTTCCTGGCTGAGATAACTAAAATGAAATAGCTGAGTGACTGAGGTGCTGTATAGCATCCAAAAAATCAATGCATTGTTGAGCTTTTATAAAAGTTAGGGTGCACATCCATTCCCCAAATGGCGTGCAGGAGAGAACAGTCAGAATAGACCTTGTGACTGTGTAGAAAGATAAAAAATTTTCTACTGAGAATTCATACTCACTCACACTCCATTGGCTCCAGTAGGGAATTTCATTTGGGGTTCCTAAGTTAATGCACCCAGAGTTCAGGCAAAAAGAAAGTCTTTGGAATACTTAGTTTCAAGAAATGTAATCAATTTATTATTTAAAATTCAGTTGATGTGTTAAATGGCATATGAGGTGCAGCTGAAGATTCAGAGGACTGTGGGGCAAATCTGAAAGGCAAACTGATGAACTGGAAAGTATTTTAAAGAAACTTTCAAAATCCAATCTAAAGAGAGAACGTGATACTAAGAGATATGGAAGTTAAAGTTTTAAGACCTAACACAAGTCTAATGAAAATTCCAGAAGAGACTAGAAGAAATGGAGGAGGGGCAACTGTGAGAGAAGGTAATAGGCTAGGAATCTTCCAGAAGTGTTAAAGGCTCTTGAGTTCTGAGATTCAGGAAGCACTTAAAAGAAAACAATAAAATCCAAGTCATGCAAATAGAAATAAACCAAATCCACATCCATCATGGGGAAAGTGGGAAATTAAAAAGCAGTAATTAGACTGGTCCAGGCTGACTTTTTAAAGCGACAGTGAAAATTAGAGTAGAATGAAATCTCCAATTTGAAGAGAAAGTAACTCCTAATCTAGAATTATATACGCAGGAAAATTATTTCTCAGAACAATGATGGCATGCTGGTACTTAGAACCAAGTGACACTGAAGGAAATTCTAAAGTGTAAGATTTGCTACTTGATTAACCAGATTGTGCTATTAAAAAATGACTCAGAGCGGGAGTGTCCTTGGTGTGGTGTGGTGGTCTGTGCCAGAGGCTGGGGCTGTGTCGCTGTGCTGCCGCGACGCTGGGCAGGATGAAGGGGGCGGTCCAGCTGGCGCAGGCAAGGTCTCCCAGCGGGGCGCCGGGCGAGGGGTTCGGGGAGCACCAGGAAGCCTGTGCTGTAGTGGGGAGGCGAAATCAGGGAGCACAGGAGGAAGCCCAGGCCCGAGAGGACTGTGGGTCTGGGCGTGGCCGAGGACGCCGCCAAGGACCTTGAACTAAGCGGCGGCTTGGGTTGTCCGGTGACAGCGCTTTGGAAACCGTTTAGGCTCAGGTCGCTGAAGTAGCCCCTTGGACCGGAGGGTCTCGGGGGACCCTGCTGGTCCAGTGTGCTGTAAGGACAGTGAGGACAAGGGCGGATGGAGGCGCCCTCAAGCCCTTCACCTCACAGGCCTTTGAGGAGCTGGACTGCCGAGCGTTTAGCATGGCCCTTGTGGGGCCCCCGTGAGGATGTGTCCAGGGCCTGTCCCTGTCCCCAGCCCCCACTCCTCCCTCAGGATGAGTGGGTGGGGATGAGCCACTGTCGCTGTGCCCCGCCCGTCCTGCTTGGTGCCTTTGGCTTCACGGCAGACCCGGCTGGGCATGGGGGCAGTGAGCGGTGCCCCGGGCCTTCCCTGCATGGTGACTGGCTGCTGGCTGCGGGAGCGCCTAGCTCTCTCCGGCTCTCCTTTCCACCCGACAAGCTCCGCTCGGCTCCGGCGCTGCCCCCCACCCCCGCTTCGGCCCTCGAGGTGAACATTGCGCCCCGCCAGGAAGTGGTGCTCACCCACGTCTCGGGAGAGTCTGTCGAGCGGGCCGCTGTCCCGGCCACACTCGCGTAGACTCTGCAGCGAGGCCCGCCGGTCCTTAGCAGCTTGGCTTCGTGTTCCATGTGCCTTTACTTTTTCATCTGCTTATGTCCTTATACTTGGAAATTTTCACATTTTTTATTTTCAAACTTAAGCTGACTCAACAGTCGGTAGGACTCAATGGGATGAGCGAAGTGCTGTGGTCTAGGTGTTGCAAAGGAAGAGTTGCTGAGGCAGCTCTGGGCTGAGAAAGCCTCCCGAGCTGGACAGGTGACAGCTGAGCGGACCCTGAGCCGGCGGGGAGCACTGGGCCACCTCACGGCCAGGGGCAGCCCCTTCTGGGGTCCCTTGGAGGTCACTGTCTTTCTGTGTGAGCCGTGGGCGCACCTCGCCCCCAGATTCACCCCTGCTCTCAGGCCCCTGAGATAGCGGATGGCCAAGCTTCTAGGCCTCAGTTTGTGTGTCTGGGAAATGGGGATCATGGGACTATTGTGAAGACTTAAATGACATAAAATAGGTAAGACTTCAGCACTCAGTTCGTGACAGTAAGTGCTGGGTGAAGTGTTTACCTTGGAAATTTAAAGAGACCGATTATTTAAAGTGAGATCGATAAACATTTTAAGTGCCTCTAGGGCCTGTGTAAATCAGGGAGCAAAGTCGCCTCGCGTCTCTGTGGGAGGAACAGGAACAGCAGCGCGAGGCGGGAGCCCACAGCACGACTTGCACGGCTGCTGAAGCTTTGCAGATGCAGCATCGTCAGGAGGCAGAAGCCTCCCCCACCCCCATCTCGTCTGGCCCAGCCCACCTGCGCCCCGACACCGTGGTCACCCCCAACCCCTGCCCGGGCGCGTGGTGCCGCGTGGAGTCACCTCCAGCCAGAGGCGGTCAAGAAGAGACACGCGTCCTCTGTGTGCGCTGCCTCTTCTGCGGCAGCGTGGCGGGGAGGCGTGAGGGAGGCGATCCCAGCGCCCAGCGGCTCCCGGAGCGCAGCTACCGGGGAGGCCTGGGGCAGGTGCAGCTGTGTCCGGGGGTGGGGGGGCCTAGGCAGGGTCCTGTCCACTCTGGGCATCACACAGTGGCTCGTTCGTGCCCCTGGCCAGCATGTGACCGCCTGGGGGCGGCACCCAGAGCAGGCCTCCCACTTCCCTGCCTGGCCCCTCTGCTGGGTGCTGGCTTCAGTGTCCGCGCGCCCCAGCTCTGCGGGGAGGTGGGCGCCAGGATGACACTGCTCGGGACAGCGGGAAAGTACTGCCTGGGGATTCGCGGGGAGGGGGCGCGGACGCCCCCTCCCTCCCTGCCTCCTCAGGAAAGGGCCGGTGTGCCGGGACAGCCCCCCACCCAGCCCCTGCCCCTGCCCCTCCGCTGGGGCTGCCCCAGCCCTGGCTCCCTTTCCCGCCACTCTCCAGGTGTGGGGTATGACTCCCGCCGAGTCCTTGGGGGAACAGTGGGTGCGGCCCCTGCTTGCACCAGGCCCCTCGTTTACATTTTTAAAGAACAGAGTAACTGGCTCTGAGCACGCCTTTACCCCGAGAGGGGACGTAGGTACTGGAGCGCTGCGCGTGCTTCGGCACGGTGAGCGGCCCGAGCCGGCCGGCGGTGCCGGGGCGGGTCCAGGCTTCTTCGTGCAGCACGGGCCCCGCGACTGCAGCCGCGTCTCTGGCTCGGGCCGCGTTTCGCGCCCAGCCCTCAAGCCTGTACGTCTCGCTCCACAGCCGTTTTCTTCCCCTAATTCCACCATCGTGTCTCATGCCCAGTCCGACACGCCACTGACCGTGCTGGGCAGTGACCCCCAGAGGTGAGGCCCCGTGTGGCTCCCTGCCCGGTGCTCACACCTGCTCCTCAGAGCAGCGCCACAGGGTGCGGGGTGCCAGCTGCCTCGCAGTGGGGATGCGGCCCACGGGGCCTTGGGGCCGGGGCCCGGAGGAGTCGCTGGTGAGAATAACTGGTCAGGGGCTGGCTGCAGACCCCAGGGTGCCACCTGGTGCCGCAGCCCAGGAACTGGCACGGGCAGCAACAGGAGCCACGACCCCACCGCGCCTGGCCCCTGCATGGCGCGGCACCCGCTGCCAGGCTGGCGTCCACCCCGTGTGCTCTGTGGACTCAGGCAGTGAGGGCCGGGCCTGGGCAGTCACGGGCGGACAGAAGGGCGCCGGTGCCGGGAAGGCCAGCTCGTCTTCGCCCGTCGCTGCTGTCTGCGTGTCACGCGTCTTCCGGGCGGTCCTGGTTCTCTGTGTAATCTCGTCGCCCTCCCTGTTTTTTGCCCTTAGTGCTGCAGCCACTGCACACGTCACTTCTGCCCTGCCTGCCCGCAGCCATGCCGCTTGGCTTTTCGGCGGCGTAGAGACAGTCTTTGCTCAGCGATACTTACACAGGTGAGGGCGCCATGGACATGTGTAGCCGTGTGGGCACGAGACAGCGGGGCGAGCCTCGGGGTGCCCCTGTGCCGGGAGAAAGCGCGGCCCTCTCTGGATGCACCCCGGGCCTCGGGGGCCCTCACGCCGGCCCTCTCCTCTAGCCCGAGAGCTGTGTGGGGCGGGCCGGGCAGCGCGCGTGCTGTGCGCCTGCACCCTGCGTGGACGTGGGCCGCGTCTCCGCCCGCTGGCCGGCGCTGAACGGCACACCACGGCAGGCTCACTGGTGCCGGGACTTGTCCTCGGGGTGGAGGCGGAAAGTCTGACGCCACTGCCTGCGTGGGGGGCCCTTCCCTGTCACATGGGGTGCCGCCTCCGGCCGGGAGAGAGAAGTGCTCGCACTCTGGGCCCTCTGGTGGGGCACTAGCCAGACGGGGGCTCGGCCTTCAGGCCCTAACCACCTCGCTAAGACCCCCTAGTTCCATCACCTTTGAGGTCAGGATTCAACGTAGGAGTTGTGGGTGAGGGGCAGTGAAACAGCCCCGCTGTGGGAGGACAGCGGAATCTCGGGGACTGTGAGAACGAACCCCCGCTGTGCCAGCCGCCCTGCGTGAATTTGTGGGCTGCCCTACAGGCTGAGTGAGCCGCTTGCTTAATTCCCTACCCTCGCTTTTGAGTTCATTCTGTAGCACAATGCTGAATTCTAAATTTAATACCTTCTCACTGGTTCACTTTCTATGCTTTTTGTCCCCCAAGTGTGTCTTGCTGGTCACTGCAGCCTGTGGCCTGCTCCTGAGCGGCCGGGGGAAGGGCCTGGGGGGGCGGGTGGCCACCACCTGCCAGGGAAACTCCCCCTCCCCCGCCGAGGGCGCACGTCGCCGCAGGGGCACGCCTGTAGCCGCCTGAAAATCCTTTCTGTAAACTCACAGTTTTCTGAAATATAACACTGGCACAGTTTCTAACGGCTCATAAGTAACAGAATTTCTTGAAAGTCTTCGTCTTCAGTCGTAAATAGTCTGCGTTCCAGATGTTCGAACAGCCTCTGCAGCCACATGCTCATTGTCCCCAAGGCCCCCAAGACCCCAGACCCAATCAGGAGGTCTCCTTGGCCAACCAAAGTCTCCCTGGGAAGGCCGGGCGTGGGCTTGAGGGCCGGCGGCCGCTGGCTGGGTTGAGGCCGACCCCGTGCTGCCCAGCTCTGGGCTTCAATTTACAGCCGTCCCTGGACGCGGCCGCGACCAGCGAGCTCTAAAATGTCTATTTCAGTTGTAGGTTTCGCATTTGGGGGTCATCAACCGCCTAGGCGCCCGGCCGTGCCTAGCAGTGGAGAGGCGGCAGTGAGGGCAAGGGGGTCCAGGAGGAGGGCCCCTGCGGGGAGCCTGCCCGCCAAGCCTGCTGACCCTGCGTCACCCCAGCCCTGTCCGCGGCGGCTCTGAGGCCTGAGCGGCCATCGCTGCAAGGCCTGGGTGCCGTGGCGAGGCCGAGCCTTCACCAGACGCAGGTCAGCCCGACCGGAGACCCGTGCGCCGGAGAGCAGCGCGAGCCGGCCCCTGGAGGGGATTCGCAGACACTTCACCCGCACCGGGCCTGGCTCCGGCCCCCCATGCACGGACCTGTTAGGGGCTCCGGGCAAGCGCGCGCCCGCCTGGAGGGGGGCGTCGGTCCCGGGGCGGGCCCCCTGCACGGGCTTCCCCCGCCCCCGGCGGGACCCCACCTCCCGCCCCCGCGGCGCGCGCGTGTGTCCGTCGTTCTGTCTAATCTCTCGACGTCAGTGGGAATTTCCAGCCAGGAAGTGAGAGAGTGAGCGAGAGAAAGAGAAGTGCGCCCGCGAGCCGGCAGGAAGAGGAGGTTTCGCCAGCCGGGCCGGCGCGCTGACAGCTTCCCCTGCCGCTCCCGTCCTCGGTCTCCGCCCCGGCCCGCGCCCCGCGCCCCGCGCCCCGCGTCCCGCGTCCCGGCCCGCGCCCCGGACATGGCGCGCCGCTGATCCGCCCGGCTCGGCGAGAGCGCGCCCTCCCGCCCGCCCCGGCCGCCGCTCTTCCTGCCCGGGCGCCAGGCCCGCCCGCCAGCCCGCCCAGACAGAGCCGCGCACGGAGGCCCCGCGCCCCAGGTAAGCCCGCCCGGCCGCTGCCCCCTCCGCACCCCTGAGCGCCCCAACCCTGTCCGGCCCCGCGGGCAGGCAAACGGGGCGGTGAACAGGGCCCGTGGGGCCGGGGCGGAGGCCGAGGCCCCGCTGTCCGCAGGCCGGCGAGTCCCTCCTGGGCGGAGTGTGCTGAGTGGCACTGCGAACTTTCCCCACCCCCACCCCAAGGCCTCCGAGGGCCAGGGGAGCGGGGAGGGAGGAGGGGTGCAGTGTGGAGCCAGATTTCAGATCACGGCGTTCTGCAAAATGAAAGCAGAAGTGCGTGTCAGCCCTCGAGCTGGGAAAGACCTCCCCAGGCCCCCAGCCGAGTCGGACAGCCCCACCCCTGAGCTCCCTCTAGAGAAGCCCCCGCCAGGCACCGCGCACCCACCACACCCCACCGAGCATGGCATACCTGGACAGGCCCTGTGCAGAAAGCCAGGAGGGCCTGGCGCCCACACCGAGGCCTGGCACTCGGGACAGAGAAGTTACCTTTTTAGAGCACTTTTTAGTGACTTGGTTATGCAAGACGCTTGGCCGGCCGTGTGCTGTGCTGACCTCTGAAAGAAAAATAGTGACAGGAAACAAGCCTGTCCCCAGTGCTGGCTCCCCTCAGGCCCCGGGAATAGATGCCGAGGGAGACATTTGTCCCGATTCATGGGTCTGCCCTGAGGAGCTGGTGGCACTCAGTGACACAAGGAGTTCACTATCGAGATTGAGGACATTTTCACGATGGGTTTTAGCATTGCAGCTTATTAAATAACCAGATTTAACTTGAGGATTTTCCAAAGTTCAAAACCCGAGCAGTTGCCTGACACTATCAACACACTTGGTAGCCCTGGGGTGCGAGTGTCCTACAGGCTGGAGGTCTCTGATAAACACTGGAGCTTGCCACCAACTGCTGGCCGGGCACATTTTCCTGTTAAATACCTCAGTCGACTATTGAATGCTTTGCTTTGTCGATTGTTCAGACTTTAAAAGGGGATCTTGATTAAAACAAAGCGTCTAACTGAAGTACATTGTTTTCCTGACTTTAATAGTGTGCTTTCTAGAGATGAGTCCTTTTCCTGTTTGGTGCACTAAAGGAGTCGTGTAACTGATTTAGAGCGAGGTATCCTTTTAAGCGCATGAACTTGGGAGTCCAAGGAAGAAAAGCTGGGCTTCCTGTGGCGTGCTCCTTTGCCGTGCACTGGGTGGCCGTGAGGGGTGCCGGCGGGCGGGCTCTCCACCCCGCGTACCTGCCGCTGCCGGGGCCGACCCCAGGGGCAGGTGCCCAAGCGCCGGGCAGCGTGAGGCAGGAGGCGGTGGCTGGCAGTGGGCCCTGGGCTGGCGCGGAAGCCCTGCCTGCCGTCCCGAGCCACCTCTGGTCTGTCTGAAAGACTTTTGAAAGAAAGCACCATCATCCGATGACTGGTCTGTGTGTTGGTGCGAAAAGCTGCTCTCTGTGTTTCGGAATTTCCACGTGTCCCTGTGTGCTGCAGTCCCGCGCGCCTGATGAGCGCCCTGTTTCAGCCCAGCCAGCAGACGCTGGGGCATGGGCCCAAAAATAGTTGTTCCCCTTCGCAAGCAGGCTTTCATCGCTGCACTTCCTTCTGACGCGACGCACCTCTTAAGCGCCACGGCCTGTGCTGCCCGAGCAGCTCTCGGTGACAGCTCCGCGAGCCCGAAACAGCAGAATCTTAGATTTCCTGGCCAGAGTCTCAGCTCCTCCTCCCCACGCCCCTTGGAAGCAACTGAAGCCAGTTTGAGAAACGAGTTTACCCGGGCTTGTTTTCTTAGCTGCCGCAGACTTCCGAGAACGATGAAGTAAGCCATCAGCTCCGTCTCGGGGTGACTCGCCACGAGGAGGAGGGCGAGATAAGGGACCAGCAGCTGGGGTTCACGGGCTGTTGTTCAGTCAGCAGCACCTCCTTTTCCACCTTCCGTGTGAGTGGCCTCCCCTGGCCAGAAGAGGTGAAAGTGCTGGCTTCTGGGGGAAGTGGTTACTTGGTAACCTTCAATGAGTTTGAGCTCAAGAAGAGAACAGCACTGACTTTTCAAATGGCGAGGTAAAGCGGGACCTCTGCGTGTCTGTGTGGATCTTTGCCAGGTGGTCCCGACGGACGCAGGCGCTGGCGGTGGGTGTGCTTCCCGTGCAGGGCATGGCAGGAGCAAGCGCAGAGTGGCGGCAGCGTGGGCCTTCTGGCCGCGCCCTGCGCGCACACGGGCGGGGGCCGCCAGCCCACATGCCGTCTGGGACTCGGCGGCCGCGCGGCTCTCGTTAATGTTCGCACTTCTCTGCGGAGTTTCCTTCGGTTGACTGGTTCTCTGTTTGCGATGTGAAGCATCGAAGGTGTCTTGGTTGTTCCGCGTTAGAACACGGAGGGGGAGAGCGTCTCGGTGCTGAGGACCGGCGTGTCTGCAGGGTGTCTGCTCCTGTCTGTGTGATGGCCCCTCAGAGTCACCTGCCCGCTGCTGCCTGGGGGCCCGGCCGCCCGCCGAAGCGGCCTGCCCTGCCCCTGGGGACTGTTCTCCGTGCACTCCTGCGCCCCGTGAGCCCTGACCGCCCTGTGCTGTTCTAGCGGAGAGCAGCATGGGAAGCACACCTGCCCGTGTGGCCCCGCGGCCCCGCAGGAGGCCTGGTGGCTTGGGAGGGCGAGGCCTCACCCTCGGCTGCAGCAGGGGCCTGCGGGTCACCTGGCTCCTCGACTGCAGGTGTTATATGTTTTCTTCCTACTCGGGAAAGGTGAACATTCGAAGCCAGGTGATTTGATGGGGTCTTCAGTTAGGGCAGCAGGAACGAGCCATTTACCTGGGTGCATTTCGTGACCGAGTATCCAGCGCCCACTGTTGGGTGAGACAGTGGCGCCTTGTCCGCGGTGAAGCGCTGCGCTGGCCCTCAGCTCTCAGGAGGGCCGTGTGCGCGCCCGTCGCCAGCCCCCAGTTCAGGAACGATGTTGAGGGATGAGTCGGCTGCCCCTGCAAATAATTTACAGTCTTAACAGTTTTACAGAAAACTGTATGAATTGTTAAACCTCCAGGTGTATATAGATGATGATTTCATTTGATGTGTTAAAATCTCCAAGTGTACATAGATCACGGAAGGAAACGTTTGTTTAGATCATCAGTGTAAAGCTGTCCTTGTTTCGGATTTGACGACCAGTGCTTCAAGTTTCATCTGTTTGTTGAAAAGGAAGGGTTAATTCCTCATTACCATTGGCTTAGTATATTTATTGTTCACCATCAGGCCAAAAATGTTATAATCAGCTTTTATTCTGACCCATACTTTCAAAAGATACCAATGTGTTTAAATTATTTACAGAGTTCATTAAACTTTGGGAAAACGCTTGATGGAGCTTAAAGAGGAGTATAAAGATTCTATACGATTTATTCTTTTTTCTTTTTTAAAGATTTATTTATTTTATGCATACAAGCTGGGGTACAGGCCAGAGGCGTGGGGCAGCGAGAGGGTTCACCAGAGACAGAGTGGGGAGCAGCCCAGGCAGATCAATGGAAACACACTGCTGGGGGGAGCAGCGGGGAGACGGGAGAGGTCTGCCGCGCCCTGTGGGAGTCTCCCTGGCCGGGCATCGAACTCACTGCAGCTGCCAACAACTCCATAGCACTGTGCTTAACCCACTGCGCCACCAGGGAGGCCCCTATATGATTTATTCTATATGATTTATTCTTTAAGAGCGCAAATCGTTAGAAAGATAAAATAAAGGAAAAGGACTGCTGAGAAAACCAAAAATCCTATCGCTTCAGCTCAGAATAAATCATTGCTAATCTCTACTGACAAACACCTAACGCTTAACCTTGTGCCGGCTGGTACATGGTAAGTGATCAGCAGTTATTTGTCAAATGAAGACTGACGTAAGTTTGGGTTTGTTTTATTTGATTTTAAAAGACAACTTTTTTTTTTAAGCAAGGAACAAAATCACATTATTGCCTTCCTTTCTGAGAAGAAAAAGTCAAAATCATGGTTGCTGCTTCCTAAATATTCTGTTAACCAAAAAGCTCTTGAAATTTACTGGAACAAACAATTAATTAAAAAATACCCAGTGCCTTCCCAAAGGGAAATACTTCATTCTAACAGAGGAATTTATGAACTAGAAAAAATGTCTTGGAGTTTCAGAGTTTTAGAGGCACTTACCAAGCCAGATAATAAAGTAATTGACTAGTGAGAGGTGTTTATACAAGTAAACAATGTAGCTTTGTGGCTAAACTAGAATTTCTCTGTGTTCCATTGAAACAGTAATTTCAATACTAATACCTCCACAGGAGGAAACTGTTAGAAACCTCACTCTATTAGCCAGAGATTGTTAAAGCCTCACTACAAGAATCAGCTAAAGTAACAATAAGAGGTGTTAGGAGAACCAGAATTAAACACTCGTGGCCTATAAAAAATGGGAGGGGGATGATTAACTGCAAACCTCAAGTACAAGCAGCAGGCAGCAAGGTTCACTGTGCTTTCCTCGGATATTAGTGACTTTGCAGCATTAGAAAACCTGGCACCTCCTCCTGGCAGGGTTTATTTCCCAGTTGTAGCATTTTGAGGAAATTGTCCTTGAAACTCGGAACCTAACCATTTATTCTGTGGGACACAGTTTGTGACATGAGACGCCCTCCAGGCTGGAAGGCAGCTGGGAGACAGAGCTGTTCCCTGCACACCGCCCTCCCCACCCACTCTCTTCGCCGCCTGCTCAGTTCTGGTCCTGCTCTGACTTCTCCCACATCACTCACAAGCACGCCTTGGAATTTGAAAAGTTAATTTAAAGAAAAGTTGACAAATACAAGTATGTGCGATCATGTTGGTTTTCGTGGACACACTGAGGAGGAAACAAAAGTGTTTACTCTCATAATAAGGACACTTATCAGCTGTCCTGCTGTAAAGTACGATCAAAGCGAATAGCATCCGTGTTTGTTAGTCCAAACGATGCAAGAACCCAGCACTCCACACAGCACCGTGCGGGCGGCTTCCCTGGAGGAGACTCCCACGGCCTCCTGTGCCTCTGTCGGCTCGGCCTGCAGCTCCTGGCGGGAAGGGGCATAAGCAAGCCCAGGCCGAGAGCCGCGCCGCCTTGCTGTGCGGACGAGTCAAGCCACCGGCTTTTTCTTAGACTTGAGCCTTTTTCATAGACAGGGTTCAGGAGTCTGTGTAGGAGAGATTACTTCCTGTTGGCTTGACCCAAAAAAGGCAAAAACGCCTGCATAAAGTCAAGCACACCTCTGTTGAAAGAGCTTAATCAATGTTTCCAATGTGATTTGACTGTTGTAATCATTTCTTTGTCAAAATAGCAATTGTTGATTATTTTTATTAATCGCTACTATTTATGTGATTTGGACTAGACACATTATGCTATTTTTTCAACGTCAGGACATACCTATTTCCTCACTGTCCTGTCCATAAATCAATTCTAACATCTAACAGGTGAAAGAGAAGAGAAGATGAAGTTGATGGCAGAGTCCGTGATCAGTGTAGTTATTGGTTCTGTGCTGCAGACTGTAGTTAAACAGCAAAAATAAATTACTTAATTATCTTAGAAAATATGCCTTCCAAAACAAGAATTTTGGAAATGGAGAGAATAGCTGTCAAATGCTTTAACATGAATTCCTGACTCATGTTTTATCGCTATTTGAAGAACTTCTTTGCCTACCAGTTCTTAATTTAGGCATAGGCTTATTTTCTCAGCTGTTTATTGATGGTGGATCATTAAGACTTGACTTAGAAACGTCAGCGTCTTTTTCTTTTAAACAGAGCCTAGGTACAGTGTTGAGGTCAAAGGAGAGGAGGCCTTACAATTCAAAACACGTGGGGTTGCTCTTTGTAAAATACAAACACCTGTATGATGTGCAGAATTCACATAAAGATGACGTGGGGTTATTGAATGACTGTGAATGCTTGTTCATATAAAGGAAATGTAAAATAGGAAGAAATACAAAGGCAGTAAGGAGTTAAATGAAACCTAACCTGTTTTAGTTCTGCTGGATTGTCGGGAATGTACTTAGGGGAGTACACAAACCTACTAATTTATATAAAATTGAATCTAAATATAAGATATAGAAACTATTTTTTACAATACACTTATACTGCTACTTTTAAGCCAACTGGGAAGTCTAGGAAAAAACTTTTGGGGAAGAGCTAGATTAAAATGAACCCAAAATACAGCTAGTCCCATACCACATTCATTTAACATATTTATTCATTGGGCCTCCCTGGTGGCACAGGGGTTAAGTCTCAGCACTATGAAGCTACTGTAGCTACTGTAGCCATGAGTTCGATCCCTGGCCAGGGAGCTTCCCACATGGCGCAGCAGACCTCTCCTGTCTCCCCGTTGTTCCTCTCAGCAGTGTACTTTAGTCGATCTGCCTATTCTGCTCCCCACTGTGTCTCTGGGGAATCCTTTCACCCCCCACATCTCTGGCCTACACCCAGCTCTAGTATGCATAGATAAATACATCTTTAAAATATATATACATATATTTATTTATCCATTATGCCGCAAATATATAGTAAGGTATATAAGTTAAATGGTAATTAAATAGTATGTCTATGTGCTTTAAACCTAAGAGACTAGGAGAGATGGTCAAAACAAAAGGACCATGTAAATACATAGTTAGATGTTTAAGGGGAAATTCCACGATAAAATTAGATCTTGAGTTTTATTTTAGACTTGAATATGAAAAAGAAAAATATTTTAGAAAGTGGCCTGAATGGCAGAGGAGGGTCCACTGTGTATGAAGAGGGAAGCGCCTTCGTGGGAGGCCTGAGAGCGCCCTCACGCCCAGCTGTGTTCAGGCGTTCCGCCGTGGGCTACTCTTACTTTTGCCTGAGCGAAGCCGTGGTCATTCCGGAACTGCTTCCGGAGTCCGCTGCGAGGAAGCCAGTGTCCACAGGCCGGGCTGGGGGCCCGCAGGCGCGGGCGGCTCCTGCCTCCTGCGGCGGCCCCTGCACCCCCGGGGGTGCCTTCAGGGTGCTCGCACGTGTTTACCCAGTTCCGGTGTGGACGTCTAGCCAGAGCACGCGGGACGCTGTGGCGGCCCCTGACGACCCTAAAGCAGTGCCCTTCGGCCGTGCAGCCCTTCAGCCGTGGCGGGCGGGCGGCCGCTTGCTCTCTCGGAGCCCAGCGCGCAGTTGGTCCTCGGCAGTCAGGCTGTTGGGAAGGGCCGTGGGATCCGGGGCTGAAGTCGATGGGCGACGGGGCGGTGTCGTGCCGACTCTACCAGGCGTCCAGCTGCTGGGGGCGTCGGAGGTTCCACGCCACAGAAAACAGTGGGCGCGAGGGGGAGCGTCCGTGCGCGGTTGCCGCGCGGCTCGCACCGAGGCCTTTGCCCTCAGGGGCTCTGGCAGCCCGGCCTCCGACCACCCTTCCTCGGGGGCTTCGGCTTTCACCCCACGATGGCTCCTGGTGCCTGTCCCTGCGTCTGCTCCGCCCTCCGGCAGCGTGAGCTTGGCCCGGCAGGCAGGCCTGGTCCTGCCGCAGCCTTTGTGCTCTGTGGCGGAGCCGCATGCTGACTCCCGCGCACATCACCTCCCACCCTGCTCCCCACCCACCCCGATTTCTCAGATCAGACCCATCGACTTTCAGTTCCCTCCCCCGCCTGCCTCGCTGAATGCTCTGCGAGTGCGCTGCCTGAGGGCCCGGCCCGGGGCCTTCCCAGCCGGTGTGAGCTGCTCAGCCCCTGGCCGCCCGTCTCTGCCCCTCCAGTCTGCCCCTGCCCATGAAGAGAGTGCCCCCCCGCCCCCCAGCCATGTGCTCTGTCTTCCTGTGCTTTCTAGACAGAAACGGTGAGATCCCGCCTTACACTCACCATCCCCACAGCAGCCGGCAGGTGTGCTGGACCAACGAGTGGACAGACAGGAGAGCGGGAGCGCGTGGCTCCGCGCACGCCAGCCGCTCTGCGTCTCGTTTCCTCTTTGTAAGAAAATGAGAGGAGCGGACTGCAGGGCGTGTGCCTTCGCAGCGTGCTCTCCTGGACGCCGCGGTGTCCTCAGGAGGCCACAGACTCCCCGGCCGTGGGGTGGGTCGCCGAGGCTGTGCCGTGGCAGGGTCAGCCCTGACCGTCCGTGCCCTCCGGGGCCTGAGCTCCTGCTCCGGCCAGTCCGCTGGCCCCTGGTGTCCCGCTGCGTGAGGGCAGAGCCTTTATCCTTAGCCTCTCCTGTCCACTCACGCTCTGGCTTCTTCAGAGACATTGAGGGCAAACCTGATACAGAAATGACTATTCTTACTTGAATTCTACATCGGCTCAAGATCTTACTGATCGGGATTTGGAGGATGAAAAAGGGAAGTGACCGTGGTGTGAGTTGAATCCTCATCTGTCATAGCAAGAACATGATGTCTGCAGTTGACCTTAATGATGCTATGAGCATATTCTTGGGGATATGAAAAGAAGCCCCTGGAAAAACAACAAGAGGAAGTTGGGAGCGCTGAGTAGCCAGTGTCTCTGAGGGCGAGCGCAGGGGCTGGCGAGCCGCACGGCTCCTCTGCTCTTCAGGGAGGCCCTTCCCCTCTGGCAGTGGGGTTTCTCTCGGAGCTGCTCATTTATGTGGATGTGGCTTGGTGCTTTCTCTGCCAGGTTCTAGGCGCTGTGAATTCAGTGCCGGACGAGACAGAAACCTCTAATTTCTTGAAGCTTACGTCAGTGACGTTTTCCGTTTTAAAACCTTTCTTTATTCATGAGCCTCTTTGGCCCCGAAGAACCCCAAACCCTGAAAGATGGCCAGGTTGTGAAAGAGCAGCTCGAGCGGTTTCCCGGACAGCGGGCACCTCGCCCGGGCCCTGTTCTGGCCGGGGAGCACCAGCCCTTCCTGGCAGGACCCGACCCCACCACCCCTCGCAGCTGGACGGCCGCTCTGCGGCGTCTGGATGGTCTGGCCTGCGTGTGCCGGCACCCGGGTTCCGTTGCCGGAAGGCGCCGCCGCGCGGGGCGGCCGCCCGTGGGCTCCAGGAGGCTTTGCTGCGGCGCGCCGCCCGAAGGCCGGTCCACGCGAGCTTTTCCTCTCTGCACAAAGGCCGACAGTGGAAGTGTTACAGGCCGCCCTCGCACGGCGCTTGCTGTGTATGAGCTTAAACGAGTGTTTTATCCGTGGCCAGGCAGTCAGGGTCGCTGACAGAGCTGTGGGACAGCCGTGCGTGCACAGCCCTGGCGGCGAGTGCAGGGTTCTCCTGCGGGCACAGCACCTCCCTGGGGCGTGCGCTGTGCGTTTGGGGGGAACCTTACATCTGCTTTCCCAGCCCCACACGCTGTCTTACCGGGAGGGGGCGCTCTGCTCCGGCTGGCGGGCGGCACGTGCAGCCTTCTCCCCTTTCCCTTCGCGCACGGAGAGCTGCCCCGCCCGAGCTCCGTGGCTGGGAGCGTTCCTCGCGGGAAGACCTCCTGGCCTGGACTTACGGCGTGGAAGTGGCCCTGTGTAGGCCCGAGCCCGCTGCCACGCGTGTGTGACTGGGGCCTGTGCCGCGGTTGTTCCTCAGAGGCGCCCTCTCCAGCTGCTGCTTCTCCTGCCATGCAGCCAGATCCGCTGGCCCCAAGAGGAACCCTTTTCGCTTCTTTTGCTCTGGGTATTGCGGGCCAGTAAACATTAACATCCAAACTACAGTCATCACATTCTCAGGTGAGAGAATTTGATCAGTTTGAGCAAGAGAAAACTCATCTTTAATTCGTGGCCGTGTGAGGGCTTTCCTTACTCGCTGAAAATACAAATGCTCCAAAATGACCCTCGAGACAAAGGCTCGACACGAATTTAAAATTCGGTCATAAGTTTTTTTTAAAGACTTTATTCTTTAGAGCAGTTTGAGCCTGGTGAGACTGAGGAGGCGAAGCGATCTCACGCCCCGCACCCCGCGCTGCCCAGCCCTCCTCATCAGCGCCCCAGGCAGTGTGCTGGTCTCCCTGCGGCCAGCGCCGACGCCGGGGCCGTGCACTGCCCTGGCTCGCGGCCACTCGCGGCCACTAGACCCCATCCTGCCACAGTGTTAACAGGAGGGAATTTTAGAGTGGAGTCTGCCGCTTGGCTGCATGACAATTACAATATGATTAGAAAATACCCCAATCATCTTTTTGATGCCATAGATTTCAGTCACCTGTAATTAAGAAAACAGCCAGAGGCAAAGATCTGTTTCTCCCGGAGCACATTGGAATGCACCCCGGGCCTTCTCTGTGGAGCCCCCCGTGACAGGGCCATGACACAGCGGGAGCCGCTCTGGCCTGCAGACGGGGCGTTGCGTTGCTGATTCTGACAGGACTGCCCCCCCATAACCTCTGGCTTGATGATGTGCATTTGAGGATTTTATCGTTCCCTATAAGGAAGCTGCCTCCTCACTTCTTTTTACGATGTTCAGGGCCATACCCTGTGCTTTCACTGCTTTGAGATCCGTGGCGCCTCGTGTGGGTTCCTGCGTGGTGCGTCTGCGGAGAGGTTCGTGTTCGCTTGGAGGGAGCGGCTGCCCTGTGGGCAGGTGGTGTGTTCTGCACAGCACTGGGCTGTTTGCTTGCTGAGGTCTCCCGGAATTTTCAGGGGCCTTACACACACAGACCACACCTGTGTCTGTGTGAGCCCACTTAATTTTCAAACGGTCCTAACTTCCTAAAGTTTCATCCTTACTGCTGTTCTTTTGATTTGGCTTTACCAGTTACTGACAGGGAGGTGTTAAAAATCTTACCTGTAATTATGGACTTCTCTGTTCTTCTGGTTCTGCTACTTTTTGCTTCATGTAGTCTGAAGTCTTAATACATACATACACATTAAAATCGTGATTTCTTTCGCGAACTGATGCATTTATTCTCTATGAAATGTTTGTCCTTATTGCTGGTGACTTTTCTGCTTCTGGAATATATTGTATCAGATATTTAAAGGTAGCCTACTTTTTCGCATTTGGTATTTCCATGGTGTCATTGGCATAACAGTCCATCCTGATAGTTTTGAACTGAGTCTTTTAATTGTTAAGTGTAATTATTAAGAAAAGCATATACTTGGGTCAGGGTTTTTATCCACTCTGACCCATTTCCACTTGCAGAGCTGGTCAGTTTATAAAGCGATGAGTCAGCACATTTCCGTGCGCGGTGGGGGTGGGGGGCGGGGCTGGGTGGTGTGTGGTGACTGGCGATCACTTGCTTCGAGCCTACCCTCGGGGTCAGTGTATCTATCTGTGCCATCTGACTTTATCTTTGTCGCCTGTCTGTCATTTTTGGAATCAGTCAGGTTTATTTCTTTAAATCCAGTTCATCTCTATCATTGGCTGTGTTTAAAAGTTACCCTGGGATTACACCGTGCATCCTTTAGTCTACCGTGGATTAGTGCTGTCACTAGTGCGTAGAGGCAGAACTTGCCAGTGGCGTGCGTACATGCCTTCTCTGTGCCTTTATTGCCATGTGCTTTACTTCTGCATGTGCTGTAGACCCCACAGTACAGAGTATTGTTTTCTACTGGATGGCAAACGAGGGAAAGGGGTCTTTACCTCACCCTCATACTTGCCTTCATTGGTGGTTTCCCTCTTTGCCTGGAGCACTGACTCTCTACCTGGTATCATTTCCCTTCAGTGTGAAGCACTTCCTTTAACATGTCTTTTGGCAGCCTGCTCTGGCCGTTTCTCTCAGCTCCTGCTGACTTGAAAAATACCAATTTTACCATTATTTTTATGGAACGTTTTTGCTGACTATAGAATTCTATACTGATCCTTTTTTTCTTTCCTCGATTTCATTGTTGTTTCTGGTGAGAGGTGCTCCTGCATTCAGCATCATCCCCTGCCCACAGCCTATCCCGGGGTTTTTTTCTCCCCATCAGCACTGGATTTTACCAGCTTGGTTGTAATGTGCTTCAGGTGGTTTTGTCTTTACTCAGCACAGGGATATCTGACATCCTTGTATCTAAGGGTTGATTTTTTTAATCAAATTTGGAAAATTCTCAATGATTATTTCTTCAAATATTTTTCTTTCTCTCTCCTTCCTCTTCCTGGGACTCTGCATTACTTCGATGTAAGAGCTCTTGATAGTGTCTCAGAGGTCACTGAAGATGCCTTCATTTCTCTCTCCTATTTTCCCCTCTCTGTTTCATTTGGGCAGTTTTTACTGACCTTCCCTCAAGTTTATCGATCCTTTTATCTACAATGTTCAATATGCTGATAAGTCCATCTAGTGAAATTTCATTTAAATCTAGACTTCCCAATGGTTATTCTCATTTTTAATAGTTTCCACTTCTCTGCTGAGCTTCCCTTTCTGCTCGCTAATCATGTCCATCTTTTCTTTTACTTTTTTGAGCATATTGCTCTTGGTGGTTTGATAGCCAGTTGTTGCTAATTCCATCATTCGTGTCATTTTTTTCTTCTGTGTCACATTTTCCTACTTCTTTGCATGTTTCTTCATTTATTGTTGTACATCGTTGATACTACATTGTAGAGAGTTTGGGTTTTTGTCTTCCTTTGAAGAGTGCTGAGTGTGGCATCACAGATGATAGGTGCGTTGGTAAATCAACTGACTTTCTTAAGACAGTTTGATTGTCGTCCTTAGGCCAGGCTGTGCCCCTGGACTCCCTTTGCGGGGCCACAGTCAGTGTCAGATTGGCCAGGGTGGTCTTCACCCTGGATGATCGAGACAGCAGTGTCCCTCGGCCTGAGCGACTGCTGGGACCTACGGCAACTGTTTCCTGTCAGGTGTCCGGTACCAGCGCCACTGGCCAGAGAGGCCCCTGCAGGTTCCTGAGTCTCCTCCTCTGTGCGCGTCCCTTCATTCTGATCTCACCAGTGCGGTTGCTGCTCTGTTTAGGCCGCTCCCTGTGTGTGGTTGTTTGGAAGATGCGGGTGGGCGGGAGCTGCCCTCAGTGTCCACTCTCCTGTGTCGGACAACCCTATGCTGTCTCATCCGGTGCCTTAAATTACTCTTTCAAGTGTTTTGTGATTCATTTACAGTTGAGTGGGGGGAGGGGACATCCTCTGGCATGACCGAAACCAAAGTCCACATCTGGACAAATCTGAAATTGCAGAACTTCTTTTCATCAATGTCATAGTAACAGAAAGCACTTAGCGCTCACTAATTTGGTGATACAAGGAAAGTTGGCAAATACATCATTTTAGATTGCTCAACAACGTGCTGTCGGGTGTGAAGTCACGAGCGCACGGTGTTGTGACTTTTGTGTGGACTCCAGGGCTGCAGGAAGTGGGGTGCAGAGGGCATCTGGGCAGGGGTCCGGTCGGAGCAGGGCATGAGGAGAGGGGTGTTTGTGTGGGAAGTCGGCCTTTCCGGATGCAGGGAGTGCGGCAGAGAAGCCCTGGGAAGTGAGCAGGGCGTCTGAGTGACAGGCTGTGGCGGGGTCCTGGGCAGATGCGGGGTTTGCCGCGGGGCTGGTGGTCCGCGGGGTGACAGGACGTGCGGCGGCCCGGCGCATGGCCGCAGCGGGGCAGCAGCGTGAGCAGCGCCACGGAGGATGGAGCGGGCCTGAGAGTGCACCAGGAGGCGGCTCTCCGCAGAGAGGCGTGCGGGCCGGCTGGGGCTGGCGGCGGCGTGGCGAGCGGGGGCACGTGAGGAGCAGAGGGGCCGTGCGCGGACCCGGGCGGGAAGGGGGACCGGGCTGGGCGTCTGATCCGCGTGCCGGGGGGACGATGCTGGCGACAGCCGGGAGGTCAGGCCGGCCCCGCTGCTTGAGCCCGCGGCCACGTCGTCGCCGCCGCCCCGGGGCGGTCCCCACAGCTGGCCTTACGTCTGCCTGCCCCGCGCCGCTGCTGGCCCACGCGCTTGTCCCTTTGTTCGCTGGGAACTAGATAGGCTGTGGGGTAAAAATGAGTAGAAAGGGGCGTGGTGGGCCTGCTCTGGCCTGGTCGTCCCCTCGCCCCCGCTGCACTAAGCCTTGGCTGGGCAGGCGGCCGCCTCGGCGGTCAGCACACGCAGGCGCCGTTCTCCCGCTGGCCGGCCTGCCCTCCCCTGCTGGTGCTGTGGGCTGGGGCGCCGGGCCCTCTGTCCGCAGCCTGCACGGCCAGCCCCGTGCGCTCAGGGCAGCCGCGCTCCCGGACAGCAGGTGGCCGCGGCTCGCCCCGGAGGCCCGAAGCTCGCGCTGTCCCGTGGGCCTGGGCTGACCAGGCCAGAGGGCGGTGGAGGTGGCCTCGCTGGCCGCAGCTGCAGTGAGTGGGCCGGAGTTTCACCCCCGCGAGCTCCGAGCGCTGGGACGGCTTCGGGACGGCTTCCCTGCGGCTTCGGGAGCCGACTCAGCAGCGTGGCCGCAGCGACTGGCAGAGCACCTGGGCGTAGACGCTCGGCTCTGGTCCTGCCCTCGGTGGGAGTGGTGCTTTCTGTGGGCGGGTTTCAGAGAAAGTCTCCTTTTTTTTCATCTAGCCTTTGAAATTTACCAAAGGAGAGATTTAAAAAAAAAAAAGCCATCTGTCTGGCTCGCGGTGCCGCTCCCACCTTCACATTTGCTCGTGTGAGGAGAAGTCCCCGACTTCGTGTCACTGCTCCGGGCTCTGCTCCCTCGGACGGGCTGCGACGGGTGACCGAGCTGCTGGGCTGGGGAAGGCTCGCGAGGCCCGCTCCGTTCCCGCCCGCGCGCGGGCTGCTCTCGCCCCTCGGTCCACCTGGCCTGGCTCCTCGGGGCAGCTCGAGTGAAGTGGAGGGATGTGCCCGGCCACTGTACCCCACTTGGGGAGGCATCGGGCAATCACGCCTTCCCCCCGCGCACCAGAGTGGGGCCGTGGAGTGGCACTTTGAGGGCCCCTCCGGGGCCGTGCTGACATCTGGGTTGTCCTTGATGGGGTGCGCCGGCCCGGGCATCCTGGGTGGCTGGCCGCATCTCCAGCCCACGCTGGGTGTGCAGATGTGACCACAGCACGTCCCCAGACGTTACCAAGTGTCCCCCAGCAGCAGAAGGCCGGCATGTGTCCCCAGGAGGTGAGGGTAGGGAGCAGAGGTGGCGTGTGCCCACAAAGGTGGATGGGGAAGAGAGGAAAGGACTTGGTGTTCTTCTCAGAGTGCCTCAGCTGTCCTTCTGCAGCTCGCCGCCAGCCTGCCGCTCGCGGCTGCCTGCGGGGCCTGGCTCCCATGCAGAGCAGTGCTGGTGCTCTCGGGGAAGCTGCGCCCGCTCTCAGGGGGCATCCCGCAGGCCGCACGGGGCAGGGCGAACGCTGCTCCTTCAAAAATACTTGAAAGTCAGCCGCTCTGAGAAAGCCACGGAGTCCACCACCCACCTCTGTTTCTTCATCACTAGGCCAATAAGTCATCAGCAAGATGTAAATTTTTTGTGTCATCTTTATTTGGAGGATTCCAGCAGTGCTTAGAAAAGCTTGACTCATTCACGCTTCCTGCCTCGTTCACCGTGTGTCATCAGGGCTCAAGTCGCCAGTTAAACCTTAAGTTCAGAACGTGGTTTAGCTCTCTCGTTCCTATTGAAATGCTTATTTCCCATGGCATATCGTGTTATAAAATTAAAACACTAAAAATGTTCAACGTAGGGAACAAAAGTTTGCACGTCACTGTGTGTGGATCAGACGATCGTGCCTAGGTTCCGCGTGTGGCCGTGAAGGCGGCGATCAGCTCCCCTCCCCCGGCAGAGGACCCCCGGGGCTGCCTGAGCCCCGCCTGTCCTGCACACTTGCCCCGTGCCGCCCTCCAGGGTGGGTTTCTGGATGGGAAACTGCCCAGGAAAGATGCCCA
>PVIJ01000139.1:94853-266366 GCA_004024925.1 Scalopus aquaticus
GTCGCCAGAGACAGAGCGGGGAGCAGAACAGGCAGATCAGAAACACACTGCTGAGGGGAGCAGCGGGCGAGGCAGGAGAGGTCTGCCGCACCATGTGGGATTGTCCCCGGCTGGGCGTCGAACTCGCGTCACTGCTGCCGACAGCTCCACAGCGCAGCGCCCAACCGCTGTGCCACCGGGGAGGCCCATGGGGCTGAGCAGTCTTGACGGCAGAGACGCTTGATCTCTGGTCCCAACTGCACCTCCGGGTGCCCCCGAAAATTCTTTCTCCGTCTGCACCTTGTGACCCACTCTGGGTTGGAAAAGCCCTGCCCGGCACTGACTGTGGAGTGAGCGTGCGTGCCGGCCCGGTGTGCGGGAGAACGTGAGGCCCCTCGGCGCGCGGGCACCAGACGCAGCCTGGCCGCGGGAAGGCAGACGGCGCTCTTCCTGCCGCTCCTCCCGGTCAGCGCAGGCTGCGGGGCGGGGACCGGAAGTGGGCGTCCCCGCGGTCAGGCCGGCTGCCCTTTACTTCTCAGGCCCTTCCTCAAAAGCACAGAACTGCTGGAAGGAAAGCAGGGCAGGCCAAGGACGGGGGTCAGCCGGGGCTTTCCCTGGCCCCCTGGCCCAGGGTTCCGGGGCCTAGCTGGTCTTTCACAGTCATGAGCTAAGACCTGCGCTCACACTTCATGCAAATCTCTGGACCCGGTGATTCATCCCTTCCAAGTAGTTCTTGGTTTCTTCTGACATTTTACCCTCCTACTGTGAGTTGGCGTTGACAGCGCCCGGCAGCTGTCTCAGGCCGCCAGGCTGAGACGCCGCGCGCCCGCGTCCCGTGGGAGGATGTGGGCCGCGGCCAGTGGGGAGGCCCGTCCAGCGCGGACAGGCCAGCGATCCCATCAGGAGTCTGATGACGGCGGTGCTGGCGATGAGAGCCCTGTGCCTGTTCCCGTGAGTTACTCATTTTAAAGTTAGGGTCAGGGCAGCTTTGTTTAAATCCACACACTCAAAGGTCAGGAAACCACACGCAGGTTTCAGCGTACAGAAAACCGGTGCCGTAGAGGTGCCGCCGTGCCCTCGGCTCTGGGGCTGTGGGTGAGAGGCCTGGAAAGGACGCAGGGGACGCCTGAGGTGACCATGACAGTTTGTTGGAAATCTGGGCTCCCGTGTGGTTCTAAGAATGAGGATTTTTCACGCAAAGCACTGTAACGGGTGTTAGACTACTTCACTGGGTTTGTCCACGTAACTGAGATCATGCTGGTGATTCTCTGTCAGAGACGTGTGCCTGAGCACACACACACCCAGGTCCACAGAAAGCCCCCTCAGGCCCCGGGGGGCTCCTCGCGGGACCATTGTCGGCAGCCGACACCCCCAGCTCGCGAGTCCGCTGTTGTCAGTCGCGCACCGTCAGAGCCTCTCGATGTGCAGCCGAAGAGACAGAGGCCGTGCTGGTGACTCCACAGCGCACGCCCAGCCCGAGGGCTGGACTCCAAGCGGCTCGAGCCCCCTTGCTGCGCCCAGTCTGCCTCCCCTCATGCTGGCGGCCTTGACTGCTGCCGGCGGCCGGTCAGGCCTCCTTGCAGGTCTGTGCGTGCCTGTCTGCGGGAGCATTTCCGAGCTGCCCTCGGCCCTAGGTCGGCGCTGGACATGCGTCTGCACCCCACGGGGAGCCCTGCTCACCTCCCCGCCCCACGGGGCTGGGCAAAGGGCCCTCTGCGCTCAGGCCCCCGTGCCCCTCGGCACGCTGGGTGCGCTCATTGGGCGAGGGCCGGCCTGTGGGCACGGAGACTGGCTGTGCAGGAGGACCAGCCACGTCCTCCGCGCGTCTCCCTCCATGTCCGTGTCCACCCGTCGGGAGAGAGAACACAGCGGCGAGGAGGAGCCGCACCAGGCCCCCCTGGGCCTCCCCGCAGTGGACACGGGGCCCTGGGGACCCCCGGCGAGGGGCCGCTCCTGCCCAGGGAGGCCGGCAGGGCCCCTGCTGGACAGTGCCGCGGCTGCTCCGGCTGTCCGGGCGCCTCCAGGCTGGGCCCCGGCAGTCAAGGAAAGGCCAGCTTTGCCCTGAGGTCACGCGGCGCCCCGGTGCCCACAGGGCTGTGCGCCCGGCCCTGCGGCCTGCTAAGGCTTAGCCGCGTTCCGAGGGCGCACCCGCGGTCCCAGGCCCAGGGTCGCGACGGGCACACGGTGCGCTGTGGGAGCGTCGCCGCTGGGGGGGCAGCAGGAGAGCGGGGGGCGCAGCCTGTGAGAGACGCGTCACCTGCGAAGAGCGGTGTGGGGCGGGGGCGGCTGCGGAGAAGCCGCCAGCACGTCCCGGGGCCGAGGAGCGCCAGCCCCGCGCGCACCGGGGAGGGGGACGGGTGGCCGCCGTTGGTGCTTGCTGCCGGCCTGCTCCTCTTTGCAGCCGTCTTGTTCTTAAGGTGCTGTATCTAAAATTTGGTCAAGTGAATTTAAATAAAAATAACCTGTGTTTAAAAGAGCAGGGATACGTCTTCAGCACGTGCAGAATAACGGGACGCAGAGACTGTCCGCCTGCCTGTGGGGTGTGGCGGGCCCTGGAGTGAGGCGTGCGGCCGCGACCTCGTGGTCTGCCTGGGGCTGGCCGGCCCGATGCTGCTCCTGGCCGCTGAGCCCGCGTGCGCTGGACCGCACCGCGCGTGCGCTCTGGCCCCGGAGGGGATGGCCAGAGGTGCGGGGGGGTAGGGTGGTCCCCCAGCCTCTCAGCTGGAGGCAGCTCCAGGCAGGCCCGGCCGTGGCAGGCCAGTGGTGCTGTCCGTGAGAAGCCAAGCTCTTGACCTGGGCGTCTCGAGGTGGCAGGAAGAGGCCTCGGAGACCCAGGAGTGTGACCCTCCGGGACACGCCCGTGCGCTGACCCAGGACCCGCCGCTGTGTGAGCTCTGGCTCCGTGCCCCCCTCTGCTGTGCGTGTCCACCCCAGAGGAGCCGCGCCGTGGCCGCCTCCTGCACCCCAGGACGGCCGCGTCCACCCGCGGAGCGACCGGTCTGCCCTGCGTGACGGCGTTTGCGAGGTCCGTTCCCGCCTTAACAGTGTCGCTTTGTTTTGTTTTGGTGTGCAGCTCCAGAATGGCAGAAGACGACCCGTACCTGGGGGGCCACGAGCAAGTGAGTATTCTGATGTCACTCATCGTGTGTTGTCGTTGTAATCGCATGTTAAAATATGCAGAGGCAGCGAGGGTGATCACCGGGAAAACTGTAAGTTGGGGCCAGGGGAATTTCTTCTAAGTGGTTCGGCACCCCTGCCCCTCTGCATCGGGCCGGGGACGCCAGCTGGGCCGGCAACCTCAGTGCTGTTCTCGCCGGACGCTCCCTGACGGCCTCTTGTGCCGGCTGCCTGGGCCCGTTTTGGGGGCTGCCTACGAGTCCCCAGCAGTGGGGAGCAGGTGCGGCCGCGCTTTTCTCACAGACCTGGAGGGCGGAGGTCCACGGTCAGGAGAGGGACCGGGTGGGCATGTTCTCCTGTGGCTGTCCTGAGGGAGCGTGTGCTGCCGACCAGTCGCGGCGGCCTGGCCCACGCCTCTCGGCCGGCCATGTGCCGGCATCTCCCTCCGTCCTCTGGGCCCTGCACTCGGGGCCCCGCCCCCACTCAGGCCCTTTTCCTAAGGTCACGTTCTGAGCCACTGGCACCGAGGGCTTGAACACTTGGGGGGGGAGGGAGGGGGAGACGTAAATAACACTCGAAATTCATCGAATCAGGAGGTGGTTGGTCACGAAGGACATCTGGGCTCAGGTGGTGAACGTCTCCCTGTCCGTGCCCCCTGTGGCTGGGGCTCCGCCAGGGAGGGGCCAGCACCCCAGCCCGGGGCTGCTCACATGCAGGCTGGCCTGTGTCCCCACCCTGAGCAGCGGCGGCAGGGCTCCCCGGCAGTGACTGTGCTCTGAGGGCGTCACCCCTCTGTGAGTGCGGCGATGGTTTGGAAGGGCTGCCTGCGCTTGCCTGGCTGCACCTGAAAATTCTCCAGCCTGTGGAAGTGGTGAGTGGTCCAGCAAGGCTTTGTCGGTTGGCAGTCTGCTTCTGTCTCTGCATATGTGCGTGTCTAACACGTCACACAGAGTAAGTGAGCAACGGCGATGTTAACTTGCAGGGAAATGCCTCTTAGGAAGTATTCAAGGTTTGGACATCTTGCCTGGGCCCGGCTCTCTGCCAGCTGGCTCCAGAGCAGCCGCTGCCGGTGCTGGCTGATGTGAGCGACGCGGGGCCCGGCCGGCAGGGCAGAGCCCTGAGCAGCCGCTGGCCGGGCGGAGCTGGGCCGGCCCCGGGCCTCCTGGGGAGGGCTCCCGCAGGAAGGCTGCGCAGGCGCTTGGCAGGTCCCGGGCCTGGGGGACGGGGAGGGGAGCCCCAGCGCAGCCCGTGCAGGAGCCGCGCTCACGTCTCACCCAGCGCTTCAGCCAGCCCTGCACTGTGGAGTCCCCAAAGCCGTGCACGCAAATAGCCAGCCCGCAAGGTAAAACCAAAAGCGAAATACTTCACAGGGCTCCGACATGGCTCCTCGGGGAGGAGCTGCGGCTGCCTTGCTGGGGCCGTTCCGACTCAGAGGGGCCCACCCCGCTGCCCTCCCAGGTGCTCCCTCTGAATTCCGTGGTGAAGGTGTTGGTGGGGCCGATCTAGGCGCCCTTCCCCTGGCTGCTGCGTGGAAGGCACTTGGCGCTCACGTTAGCAAAGCCTGTGTCTTACCTTTCGCTTTTGTGCGCTGCCCCCACAGTGGCGGCAGAGGCGCCGCCCGGGCACTGCCTGGCTCAGGTCGTGCTTTCCTGTCTGCGCACAGGAAGCCTTGTCAGCCAGCGCCGGCCCTCGGTGCCACCTGAGGGCGTCGGCCTGCTGGGGACACTCATCTCGAAAGTTTGTCTCATGTGGGCATTCGTGAGCGTAGCCGCAGGTGGGGCTTGTTCTGATGCCTTTTGAGGGGAGAGGCCCTGAAGGCTGGGCCTTCTCCTGTCTCCAGCTGCGTGGCCTCTGTGTCCTGCCGGCTTGCGGCCAGCCCCGCTCGGGTCCCGGCATGCTCTGGCTCCTCTCCCCCGACCTGGCGCCGCAGGCACCGGCCTCCCCCCCCACCCCCTGCCAGGAGGGAGCCCCTCTGTAAGGTGGGGCCCGTTTGAATGTTGACCCTTTTTCATCCCTGTTTCCTTTTCGGCAAGTGGTGAGCGGTGCCGGTGAACTCTGCCCTCCAGCAGTGAGCGGGGCGCTTTTATTGCCCCTCACGTGAGCATCTGACACCCCGCTGGACGGGGCCACTGTGCGGTCCCCATGCCGCTTGCTCCATTCTGAGTGCGCCGGGGTCTTGGGTGCCGGGAACCCCACTATAAGCCAACAAAGCAAAAGTGGGAGCTGTGGTACTGTGGCTTTTTGAGCACCAGCCTCGGCACCCCTATAACCAGCTTGTTGTGGGGAGAGAAGGTGGTTGCTGTGCCTCCCACAGACAACTCATACGCATGATCTGCGTAGGTGGAAACAAATACCAGATGCGCACAGGAGGATCCAAAGTCCCCAGTGAACTGAGCGGGGAGAAAGGTTTTCTCTTGGGCTAATTAATCATCGCTGGCCGGCCGGCCGGGACGGCAGTCCTCAGCAAGAATCGGCGCCACGTGTCACGCTTCCCTGCCACCCTCGTAGGTCACCACACAAGGTGTTGGCAGGGCTGCTTTCCTTCTGGACGCTTCCGTCTCCTGGCCTCCTTGAGCTGTGAGGCCCCCGCGTTCCGTGGCTCCCATCACTCAGCGCTTCCTCAGTCACATGTGCTGCTGCTCGCTGGGAATCCGGAGCCGTCTTTCTGGCGCCCCCTGAGTCACCCAGGGCAGCCGCCCCAGCAGTAGCCCCACCTCAGGAACACCTGCAAACCCCGCTCTGCACGGGACAACACTCCGTCCCCGGGCATCGGGGTGAGGGGCCTGAGTGAAGCCTGTACCCACTAATTCCAGACCTTGGCGTTGTGCTGGGTGGTGAGGCGAGGAGGAGGAGGGCGCGAGGTTTTCCTGTGGAGTACTTGGAGCTCCTGCCCAGTTCTTTCTGCTGAAAGCTTAAAGATGGGTGTTCAAGTTAAAGTTCATTTGCTGTCGTGAAAGAAGCGTCGATTTCTCGGATTGTGTTCTTATGCACGTATTTCTAAGAGTACAAGCCTCAAATCATTCATTCAGCAAATACGGACGGAGGCACCCCTGGGTGATGAACACACCTTGGCCTCCAGGAGATGGGTGAGCCGGCGGGTGCAGGCCTCGAGGCCTCTGGCTGGGTCCCCCTCGTCGTGTGCCAGCGAGGCCCATGAAAGGGGTGTAAAACCCTGAATTGAATTATTTTCAGATTTTAGGTGTTGACTTTAGTGTTTGTTGCTGTAATTATGTTGAAAGTGTTCTAATATCAGGTTTTTAATACAGCCTTGGAAACATAATGATGGAAATGTTTCAATTTTCTTTTTTTGCAGTTGTTTCATCTGGACCCATTGAATCACACAATTTTTAACCCAGAATTATTTCAACCAGAGATGGCTCTGCCTACAGGTGAGGAAACGCAACGTCTGCCCCGCTGCCCCGCTGCCTTGCTTTCCCTTTTTGAAATTCAGGATTTGTTAATAGTCTTCTGGCGCATCAGAGATAGACCTAGAAAGGAAAAGGCTATTTACTTTTTAAAAACCGCCCTCTTGGCATGCTTGCCACAAGTGTGTTTGTGCAAAGATACTCCGCCCCCAGCACGCAGATCTGCGCAGCTGCGGCGGCTGCTGGGCGGCCCTGGGGCGCGTCTGTGCTCCTGGAGTCTCCTCCTCACCAGTCTTGTCACCGCTCCTGTTCACCTCTGCTCTGCTGTGTCCCAGACACATGCGAGGCGGTCTCCATGCGGCAGACCTATTCCGAAGCCTTCATTCGTGCACGTACTGTGTGTGAGCCAGTGTGCCGGGCACTGGGGGAACCAGCGCACAAACCCACAGGAATCCCCGTACTAGAAAAACGTTTTAAACGGTGCTTCCGGCGCTCATCCGGGCGGCGCATACACTGACGGGCCGGGGCACAGAGACGCGCTCGGCCTCCGGCCGGGAGACGCAAGCTGGGCACGGTGTTTTCTAAGGTGTGGTTGAGGCCATGGGGCAACAGGTGGGATGTGTGGATGTGAAACGAAATTAAATTCTTGCAGGTTGTCATTCTGACCACTTGGGTAAAAGTCATAATAAAACTTTTGTCATGCCTGTATTGCCCCCTCACAAAGGGTTTAATCTCATGTGAGTGATTAAAAAAATCACTCAGTGTCTTTGGCACTAGTGAGTGTGTGTGAGCTGGGGGGCTCTTGCTGTGGGCTCAGGGACCCTCGTCTTCACTGGGAAGACTGGCCACTGCTTGCCATTTGTTATTTAAATTGGTTATTGTAACTTTAGTATTTACATTCTTTTCATTCTTTTTTTTCTGTAAATCAGGATGTTTTCTGCATTTTCTCTCTCTCTCTGCTGTCTGTGGAGAGGAGACACAACCCCCACCCGGCCCAGAGGGTTGTATGGCCACAGCGCAGTCCCTGGCCTGCAGGGCGTGGTTTCAGGCCCATATCTGCCATCTCTCAGGGGTCCCCATCGGCTTCCTGTAACCACGCGCATATCTCTGTAGCCTCTGTGTTTCCTGTGAACTTTTTTATTCTGGGGTTCAAAGTATTTTTCTTAGTATTAGTGCTTTATTACAAATAGAAGACCTTGGTCTGTCCTCAGAAATGCACATATTTCCATTTAATGCGTTACTGACGCCAAACTACAAAGTGTCTGAGACAGACACTTTTCTTCAACAAGACTGTCAGAAGAAGAGCTCAGCAGACAGTCTGTGCTCAGGACTCATGTAGAAATTATTTTGCCACATTAGAAAATCCTTAAAAATCATGCCTCAGAACGTTATCTTCCAGCTTGTATTATCTCATCGTGTTTATCGATACAGTCCCGTTTCATCACTCTGGCATGATCTGACTGTAATAATCTGAGAGCCCCGAATGTTCTATTCTCAGTTAACGGGGTAGAGAGGTCCCCATATTAACTAGCGATTTTCACCTCTCTGTCTTGAAACCTAAAGGTACTAATACTGCGGACACGGTGGGCAATGGTGTGGCTGTCAGGGTAGAGTGACATTACTCGGGAACTTCAATGCTTCTACACAGCAGGATAGAAAATGTGACCAAAATAAAATTGGCTTTCACACAAACGCACGCACCTCGAATCTTTCTTTGCAGTGGATAGTACTTTTGCATATGCCTCCTAAAAGAGAAAAATGGCCCCGTTTCACTAATAAAATTCCCAAACCTTAGTTTCTCACACATTTAAAGGAAATTAAATCAGACAGCAAAAATAACAAAACTTCAAGCATGTTTAGAAGAGCTATAAGGAAGCAAGGAACTTGACGTTTTTATGTAAGCGTGTTGCCAGAATTTGATGCTTAACACCCTGTCAGAGGCTGTTCTTCCTCACGAGTGAGATGTCAGGTGGAAGGTTTATTTGTTACATTGTCATGTAGACCGTGTGTGGTGTGAACCATTTCTGTGTCTATTTTGTTTTCTTTACCAAAAATTAAGTTCTAGCTCTTTGTGGGGAGGGGGTGTTGAGGTACAATTTCCTTTCTAAAAGAGTTTAAGACATCCAGGGATATATTTTCTACAGACAGAGAAATATACTTTAACTAAATTATATTCTTTTGGCCAGTTTCTCCTTTCTTATCCCTTTTTCACTTCAAATTGGGTCATTTTTCAACTCTCATAAAGTTCTTGATAACAGACAGAAGTAATTCTATTACTGTGTCCTGCAGTACTGTAGCCTTATCCTGACTCATCATAATATGGGAAAGATTAAAATAAGTACCGTCTTAAGTTATAGTTTATTTTTAATTTCAACCTGAAGATTTAGGTCATCTTCACAAATGTATTCATCTAAAAGAATAGGTCTAGAACTTCTGGCTAGAGAGAGTGAAGACACAGAAGCATTGTCTTACAATCTTTTTTTAATCAAACATGAGAAACAGCATATGGCTTTATTTGTCACAGAGTTAGGGGTTATTACGCTGTTGACATACAGACCAGCTGGGGAGCTTAGGGACTTTTTCATACTAAACAAATTTGTATTTATAGTGTCAGAGGGCCTGACTTTCCTTTGAATTTCCAAAATCAGGTGTAGTTGGGATGTGGAATAAGCTTCTGGTTTTCCTTATACATCGGTAATAGTTTGATTGGCATTGTAAACCAATTAAATTATTGTCAGGGTTTTATACAATGCTTGTGTTATTTTTTAACAGAGTTTAGATGCGAACATGGTATTCAAAAATTATATATGAACATCAAGTGCCATGGATTAATAAAAGTGAAGCCCATATGTCTACTAGTACAAATTCAATTTGGGAGAGCGGAGGCACAGCCAGCCCCTGGGCAGGAAGCGGCCCTCGTTCGAGGCCTGAAGTGTGGGGAAGGCTCCCGCCCCCGCCCCCGCCCCGGCCCCCGCCCCCGCCCCCGGGCGGCCCCACAGGTGAATGCAGGCCGCGGCCCTGCCCAGTCTCTCACCGCAGCTGTGAAGTGCCTTCTCTTGAGTGGAAGTCAGTGTCTGCTGAAGGCGGGAGGAAAAGTCACAGTGCCCAGGAAGTGGGGCTGCTTTCAGTGGCAGTTGTGCTTTGAAAAGTGCTTCGTCTGCAGACGAGGCCCCGCAGGCCGGTGCCTCTGAATCGGCCCCCCGGCGGCCCTCTGCAGGAGGCCGAGAGCCCGAAGCCCGCTCCCAGGCCTCGTGCTGTCTGAAGGGGGAAAGCCTCGCTCAAACAAGGGGCACTTGCCCCCGAGCGAGGGAGATGAACTGCTCCTTGTGGGACACTAGCGAAAAAAGTAGATTCAAAGCCTCTATTTGCAAACATAATTTCATATTTTTTTACTTGCTTTATATTTGATACCAAATTTGAGACGCCTCACAGTTTCTTTTGGTTTCTGTTTGTTGTTTTTGTTTTTAGCAGATGGCCCATACCTTCAAATATTAGAGCAACCTAAACAGGTAAGAAGATTCAAGGGGCGGGTTTTGCTTGTTACATGTTATTTCCATGTGTTTCGTAGTCATATCTCAGGCACCGAAGAAAGCGATGACTAGGAAGTAGTTTATCTAGAACATTAACAACCTGCCAAATTATGTAACCACTTTATTTGCCCACTTGACAGTTCTCTTAGTCACTCTGCAAACTCCCTTGAGCACAGTGATTGATGGTTGTGGAGAACTTCAGTTAGTGATAGATACTTGGTCTCCTGCCGTCTCCACCAACGGGACTTCCTTGATTCCCTGGGAAGGACGGGCTCTGTTCCTGTCCCCCAGGAAGGGCGAGGTTTGTCCTGTCCACTTTGCTCTGTAAGTGAGCACACCACTCGGGGTTCGCCCATAGAGGCGTCTGCCCGCTCGTGGGGTGCATACCCCGCCTCCTTCCCTGGGGAACCAGCCTTGTCTGTCCTGACTTTGCATCCGTCCCCCGAGATTCTAAGAGTGCCGGTGGGAATGATAGAAGGGACTCTGGAGTACTCTTCCCTCCGGGGTTAACTCGAGGCTCGGCCTTGCTGGGCCAGGAGGGAAGCTGGCCCTGCCTCAGCTCTGGCCTCAGCACGATGCTCTGGCGGTGCCGGGACTTGCGCGGCTTCCCCTCCTGCCCCAGCTCTGTGGGGGGCCGGGCGGGAGGTCGGATGGGGTGGTGTGCGGGAGGAACAGAATCTGAGTCGCTCACTCCTAGGGCACCTCAGGTATCAGGCGTGGGCGTGGCGGTGCGGTCCCCCGCTGAATGCGGCCACACCGCGCTGGAACTGGACTTGCTGACCACGTTTGTGTCGTGAGGAGGGGGCTGGTTTGCTGCACAGCCCCGGTACCCGGTGCCTTTGCCGAGTGTGCGGCTCAGCGGCGGTGCTGGGGGAGAGGACACTGACATTTGCCAGACGCCAACCGGGTCGAGGGCTCGGTCTAGACAGCGACCGTGGCGCAGTGATCCCGGCGTTCCATACGCACTGGATCCGGCCACCGTTTGAAGTCTATAAATGTCCTATCTGTGAGCAAAGAAACTGCCCCCTGAGCCCGAAAGGAGATGGCAGTCTGCGACAGGGCGCCCAAGTGTCTCGGAGCCTTGAGGGGATGGCCTGGGGGCTCGCAGGTGGCCGGCCACAGCCTGGGCAACCGTGCAGACCAGAGGCTTCCGGGTCTCGGTGCTCCCAGAACCTCCCGGCAGAGGCTCACGCCCTGGCATTCCACAGCTGCCCGGCCTCATGGACAGCCTCCGGCGTGTGGCACTGGGTCATCCCCGGACTGAGAAACCAGCTGAAACTCATCCCACGCGAAGCGGGCGTCCACACGCCCAGGCCCGAGGCGGCTCTGCGGTCAGCACCGCCCCGCGCCGTGTCCCCGCGCGGCCCAGGGGCTCCCAAGGGCTGTGCAGCGTCCATCCGGGGCCCAGCTCACCCCAAGGGGAGGTCGCACACACGCCGCTGAGCAGAAAGTGGGTTTTTCTGCGACTTGCTGTTATTTTGGTGTCTGACCCGAGTGAAAGTAAGAGGCTTGTGTGTCAGTCAGACGCTCTGACCCAGCCTGGAGCCTTTGAGGTCAGTGACTCATTCTGAGCAAATGGAGTTACCGAGATGAGTATCTGAGGATTGGCAAACCTTTTATCACAGAAGTTCAGAACCAAACACCCATCCAAACTGTGCACTTGAAGACATCTGCCTTCCTAAAATAAGAAGAAATCTCCAGTCTCCAGCAAAAGCCCCTTCGCACTGGGCCTCAGACAGGCTCGCGTGACCCGCCCAGTGGCCTCGCAGAGAGCTGTTCCGGGCGCTCTTGCCTGTGCCCTGCTGGACACCATCCAGCGCACTAGGGAGGTCTGCACGAGCTTTTTTTTTCTACTGTCCAGAGGGAGTTTTTTGATAAAAGATAAAGGTTCGCTTCACTCATTTTTTGGAAATAGCAACTAGAAGATGTGCTTTTTCGCCGGGGTCTGCTGGCCGCGGGGTCCCCAGCTGTGGGGATGAGTCACAGCTCGGTGAGCGACCTCCAGGGTGTCCAGCTCTGCTCACCGTCGCGCAGCGCCACCCTCCGGGGCTGGGTCAGCGCTGACCCTGGCGAGCCGCAAGCCGCCGCAGGAGCCCCTGCCACGCGGCCTAGCCACGGCGGGCTCTGCGCTGCTGCGCTGGGGAGCGTCAGGCATTTCCTGGGCGCCAGCGAACAGCCTCGTCCAGAGGAGGTTCGGGCGGCCTCTGTGGCACAGTTTCTAGTTTGAATTTTGTGAGAAGAGCAGAGGAACTGCCTCTACGTGGCTCCTGCTCCTCGGGACTCCCCGGATCTGGTCCCGAACCCACGGGGCAGCGTGCCGGCCCTGCTTCGGGCCTGGTTGGATAGGCCACGCCCCACAGGCCCGCACCCCCAGACGGGGGCTGGGCTGGCTTCAGGCGGTGCTCACCCGCGAGTACCCGTCGCGGCTGACAGCTTGGGGGTCTGAGCGCTCACAGAGGCGGTTCCAGTGCTGGGGCATGTGGCCAGGAGGGGCGCTCAGACCCTGGGGGCGTGGGGAGGGGCGTGGGGCGGGGCGGTTCCGGTGCTGGGGGCATGGTGGGGGGGACTCAGACCCTGGGGGCATGGGGAGGGGCGGCCGGGCTGGCCGCGGGCGGGGCCTCCTGCCCTGCCTGTGAGCCTGGGGTCCGCAGCACACGCAGGGGGAGGGGAGCAGCTCCCCCAGCAGCCGGGCTCGTTCGCTTCACCGGAGGGTGAGTTTGGAACATGGACAAAAGTGCCTGGTCGGGTGGCTTGTGTGGCCATAAACCCCGCGCGCTCCCCTGTGGCCACACTGGCCGGAGGCCACTGCTCCCCCGAACGGCGGGGCGGCGAGGCCCTTCTTTGGGGCCCTCATGCTGCACACCCGTTTGCAAATGCCGACTTGGTACGTCAGGAAACCAGGCCTGGGGTGGACCGTGAAGACAGGCCAGTCAGCTGTGGCCGCTCTCAGAGACCCCAGCTGAGGCCTCTGTGCTTGCTGCACCCGCAGGGACCTTGAGCGGCAGCATTTCCAGGGGCCCTCTGGGTGGGTGTTCCGTCACCATCACCAGCTCGAGCTGGGCAGTCCCGCTAGTCCCGTAATCGGAGATCTCGCCTCCTGCACCGTGGAGAGCTGGTGTCTCCACATGCCCCTGCACTCGCTGGGCCGCGCAGACGAGGGATCCCCTTCAGCGGGGGCCAAGGAAGCGCGACGCCGAGAACACGGTCCGTTCGGCGCGTGGTAGCGGAACGGAGACCAGACGCTGAGTCCGCTCGCTCGAGCCGTCTGCCTCCGCCCAGCCCCGCCCCACCGGCAGGCGCTGCGGGGTCGCGGGCTGGGCGGCAGCTGCGGGGAGCGTCGGGCTGGGCTGCGGCGTGGCTCTCCTCCGGCCCCGGGCGCGTGGGCGTGGGCGGGCGCGGCGGCTGCCCCTTGGGTTCAGTGCGTGTGTCCAACGTGCGCCCTCTGTTCCCTCTGCAGAGAGGATTCCGCTTCCGCTACGTGTGCGAGGGCCCGTCGCACGGCGGGCTCCCCGGCGCCTCCAGCGAGAAGAACAAGAAGTCCTACCCTCAGGTCAAAGTAGGTGTCTGCGCCGGGCGGCTCGGGGCCGAGGGCGCGCGGGCAGCGGGCAGCGGGCCGGGCGGGTGCCCACCCCGGGCCGGCGCGTCAGCGTGTTTGCGGCGCTTAAGTAGGAACAGGAAGGGACGGTCTGAAAATGCACCGCCTCCATTTAGTAGGAATTATTTTAACATCCACAACATTTCACTGCCATAGTCGTGTAAAAGGGCTTTTTTCCCTTGATTAACACTTTGTGGTCCGCTCATGTATCAGTGCGTGTTTTTTGTCACCAGTATGAGGTGGCCGTTCACGTGTTCATACGTGTTCATCTAGTCTCTGGTTTGTCACGCCACGGTGGATTAATTTGGAACTATTAGGAGCTATTTCTTTGATCGTACTCAGTCCAGAAGCTTTACACATTGTTTTGGTGAAAGTGTACGGTGTTTTATGAGAGATATGACAATTTTTTTAATATCCAGTCGTTCAGGAGCTGTGTGTGTTATTGAATGCTTCCACCATCCATGCAGCGGCACAGAGAATGGCCGGTCCCAGGGCTGGGAAATTGAAAGGGCACCGGCACACAGTGTTCAGGAGCAAAGTTTCAGACTGAAATACGCACTCGCTTTCAGCCCCAGAGGCCTAGGGCACTCACGCCAGCCTGAGTGTGGGTGCCAGACCCAGGGCCTCGCCGTGTGCCAGCCGAGGCGCCCGGCCCCGGCCCCTGACGTGTGAGAGGGGGGTCTCTGGGGCTCAGGGCAGCAGGTGCGGTCCCAGCCCCACGTGTGGTCCAGCCCGTTCTGCACTGCCAGGCCCAGTTCTGTTCACGCTCGAGGGTGTTTCTTTACGTTAACCGGAGTCCTCCATTTGCGCAGTGCACGGCCGCGTCTTCTAGGCCGAGCGACAGTGGTGTGGCCGAGACGGCCGGCAGCTGTGTCGAGTCCTTTGTAAAAGCTTGCTTTGGCCAGTAGTGGGAGCGCCACCGGAGTGTCCGCTGCGTCCCCGCAGGGGTGTGGGCCCTCGGGACAGACGCCTCCGGCCCCGTCTGACAGCGGCAGGGCAGCAGGCCCGGGGGCCCCTCTGGGCCCGGGTTTCTCATTTCTCCCCGTTCCGAAGCCGACTGTGTGCTGCGGGGTGCTCCTTCGCTCTGGGCTGACGTCCCCACGGTGATGGTGCGGGGTGCAATGAGACCCCTGCATCCCGCGGCCCCTCAGGGCTGTAGCCCCGTGAACAGGAGGCCTCTGTGCTGCCAGAGCTCGGGGGGTGAGTGCAAACCGCGTGTTCCGCTCCGGGGCACAGGCGGCGGCGGGCTCGAGTGGGGTCTGATGAGGAGGGCTGACGCTGAAGGGGTGTGCGTCTTGCATGCCCCGGAGACTCGCCCAGTGCCCCAGAGTCTCTCCTGGGCCCCTGCAAGCACCCCAGGCTCCGCCCTGCACCCAGAGTGTGGGGCCTTAACCCGCGAGCCCCGTGTGGCGCCTGCACACCGGGGTGCGGGACAGGGCGGGGGGCCATGGTGAGCAGGCGCAGAGTCACAGCTGCAGGAAATGCGGGGTGCAGGCAGAGCACACCCCTTCAGGGTGCCACAACCTGACCCTCGGCACGCCTGCCCACGGCTTCTCCGTGTCACGTGCGCGTGGGGGCGGCGGCGGTGTCGACGCCAGTGCCAGGGACGCAGAATTCTCACTGAGGGGAAACTGGGGGGTTGTTGGGACTGGTTTCTGTGAGAAACAAGTTTTGGTATTCTCACAAATTGTTTCCTGCCGTGCTCTGACTTTTGTGGCAATCCCTGATGGCAACACACGGCTTTAACGCTGTTGGGAGTTTATTACCCCATAAAACATTTTACATCTAATTATGCTCCGTGTCACACACCTCCTCGGGCTGACGCCTCCCTCACACGCGCAGCACCGCTGGGCCGTGAAACGGCCTGACAGACGGGAGATGCTGCTCTCGGGCCTGCGTCTGTGCTGAGGGTGCAGCCCAGGTGGGGCGCACTCGGAGACGGGGAACGGGGAGAGGCCTGCAGGGACGTGCGCGCGGCTGGCCGCTGTGAAGCCGCAGCGGTCCGTCCCTGGCCCGGTGGCGCCTCCCCGCTCTCGGCTCAGGCCTGTCCGCCTTCGCCCGCGGGTGCTCCCCAGCCCTGTGGCTCCGCGGCTCCCATCGCAGCGCTAAGAGGCCTTTTCACAGAGGAGAGTTGAGGGCGACCTCGTCAGCTTCCAGAAGACGTTCCCGTCCCTTCTTCTGTAAAGTGTGGACAGAGAAGGGTCTCGCTCTGCGTGTGTCCCTGATGGGAGCGTCTTCCCGTCTGCGTCTGGTCGGGGATAGCAGCTCCCTGCCTGGCGGAGTCGGGGAGCCCCGAGATCACAGGCCCTCAAACCCACACCAAGGACACCTGGGCCCAGAAGACGCTTCCCAGCAGTCTCGGTTATTGGGCGATTACCTGGCTCCCGCCCAGCAGAGGCCACCCTGCAACTGCCACAGCCAGAATGTCCCAGACGTGGCCGCCGCCGCCGCCCCTGGCCACCAACCACGTGCCTGAAAGCGCCGGCCCGCAGCGCAGACAACCTGATCTGCTCCTCTGTCCGCTTTCTCTGAGAAGCTGAGGCGCCAGACGCTGTGGAGTTGCAGGGACAGTATTTTGCAAGCATATGTACCTTACTGTGATCATTGGTGGCTCCGTCTTCCTTTCAAGATCATCGTCAGGTGTCCCAGAAGCTCTGAGCCGGGAGCCGGGCCATGAGGAGGGAGCTGGAGAACAGAAGGGAGGCCCCGGCCTGCACCCCGGACCGCGTGGGGGACGCGCCTGCTGCCTCGGGCTGGCGAAGAGAAAGTGACAGCAGAGACGAGTCTCCCAGGCCGACGCTGCAGACCCACCCGCTGTGACCCTCATCCTCTCCTCCTGGCGGCAGCTGGTTGGAGAGCACCCCCTTCACCCTGAAATCCTGTAGGAGCGCGCGAGAGGCTCTGGCATTCAGTCCCCGAGACGCGCGGGTCTGCCCGGGCCGGCAGGAGGCTGCTCGGCGCTTGTCCCTCCAAGGCCTCTCCTCTGCGCTGCCCTCGTTGCCCCGTCTCGCTCCCGCACAGGGTGGCAGGGCCACCCCGAGGGCACAGGGACTGGCTGTGGCTGGGGTGCAGACCCAAGGCCCCAGATACCCTCCGGGGCTGGTGAACGTGTACCCCGCCTGGTCCCTGTCCGTCGCGCTCCTCGCATTACGTCGCTGACCTCTGGCGGTCTCCCCAACCCCCCCATCTTCTGCTGCTGGATTTTGTCTCGTGCCAAAACCCTGCTGGACAGGCCGGTGCAGGCCAGGTGTGGGCTTCTCCCGCCCCGACGAGATCACGTCTAGAACCCGGGCTGGGGCCCCCTGGCCCCCACATGCTCCTCACGCGTCCGGGGAGCAAGAGCCCGTTTAGTTTTTCCGTCTTCCGTCCAGTGGGTCTTCGTGTGCTTGCTAAAAAGTCGTGTGACTTACGTAAGACGTCTCCAAGCCTGGTTACTGCGTCGGGAACATTTGAAATTGGGCGCAGCAGACGCCCCTGCGTTTAACAGACGTCGTGCTCTAGTGCAGGCGCCCTGGGCTCGCGCTCTGCCCGCCCAGGTCTCACTGACAGGAGGAGGCCCCGGACCCGGGGGGCTCTCGGGAACCCGGCGCACACGCGTGCCAGGCTACCACGCTGGTGGGCAGGCCCGGCCTCCCAGCCCCACGGACTGCTGCGCTCTCGCTCTCGCCTCTCCGGCAGTCTCATCCCGGGGCCCACAGGGGTCCTCCGTGCTGCCGCCGCTGCTTTCATGCCCCTCGTGACAAGGAGGCCACGTTGCCTCGTGCTCCCGCCCGGTGCCCTGGGCCCAGGTGGCCAGGATCCCAGCGCGTGCCCACGCCCCTCGGCCCCACCCACGCCCCCGGGAGGCCGTGGCAGAGGGGGATAAAAGCTGGCGATGGTGTACCCGACCGCTCGCCCCACCCCCGCTTCCCTTTGCCGTCCCTGCTCTGCTGTTGCTCTGAACTCCCGTCGCTTTATTGTAGGAGTTTATTGTAGGAATAGTTCCTGCTGCAGCACCATATATCAAAAACACTGCCATTTTCAAGAAAATTAATGCTCATTTCAACTCTAGTTTTTTTCCACGTGAGGCCTCCCTTCCAGGGCAGACGAGAGCTACACTGGGCCCCTGCAGGCTGGACGGTCCCCTTCTGTCCTGCCAATGCCGCTTTAACGTCTGGATAAAGTTCGTTTATTCACAGCAAAAAAGTAACATTCAGAGACAGATCTGGGCAAAGTAGATGCCAGCCTAACTCGGGTCATCTTCAAGAGACTCCCCTGGGTAACTGCTCGCTCATTTGGCTAATGCCCTATGAAGTCTCCAACTCAGGTTTCTCGTTCCCACTCACCTGGCTCCCGCGGGCGTGGCTGGCAGGAAACCCGGGCTCCCCCCAGACTGCTCTTGTCCCTGCCTGTCTGTGACTCAGCAGGGTGCCGGGGGGCTCATTTCCCAAAAGTTATGCAGGAAACTTTTTTTTTTTTCCATCAACTGCCTTCCTCTTCACAGAGGTGGAGAGGGGACAAGAGGAGCCGCCTTCGGGGACGCGCCCTCTGATCTCCTCCTGGCGGGCAGGAGCCAGCGGCCTGCGCGCCCCCCACACCACCCCGGGCAGGCCCATGCGTCTTCAGCTGGACAGGAGCGTGGGGCCCTGTGACCCGCGGCCGGGCTGTGCATCGGGCCGTCCGGACAAGCGCCTCCCTCGCGTGTGTTCTTCCCCCGCATTTGCTGTGGGGTGGCAGGAGTGCGTTGAAATGTTTGGGTCAGCACCCACCCCACCGCTGGTCTTTTTTTTGTCTCCACTCTTGGTGCCTCTCCCTTAAAATCCTAAGTGCTCAGTTCCTGCTAAGGCCCGATAAAGCCTGCTGCCGGGGCGCGTTTGAGGACAGCAGGATTTGCATACCTCCTGTTCCTGCGCTGGCTTGTCCGACTCGGCACTTTGCCACTTAAGGCTCCGGCTGGTTGGAACACTGGCCAGCACTCACTCACCGGACTCGTTACTCAGAAGCGCAAGAGCGACCCGGTGGCCCAGGCAGCCCACAGAAGGGGCCGGGGCTCTCGCCCACGCTGCCCGCCCGCCTGTGCCCTGGTCCGGCCAGGCCTCCGCAACTCCCACTGACGTCGGCTCCCAAGTCTGTGTGTGGAAGTGCGTGGGTGTGCGCACACTTCTGTGGGGAGACGAGTGTCCCTCCCTACCCCGTTTCCGAACGCCGTTAAGAACTAATGCTCTGCGGTACGAGTCAGCGTAGCTTTTGACAGCAGCTGATTAAAAAGCTGGTGTAGATGGGAGTTCCAGATTGAAAATTTTTATATCTTGTACTTTTAAAATGTTGTATCTGCGTTTTGCATTCTTGTGTCCATTTCAAGAGAGTTCAGATCCTGCGTTTTGTCCAACACACAGTCCGGGAAAGCCCCCTTCACTTTGGGGGTAGGTAGGTGGGGAGAGGGGAGACTCCCGTACACAGTGCAGGTGGACCCACCCCCTCTCCTCTCTGGCTCCGTGCAGAAGGTGCCCATGCAGGGAGGGTGCCCGTTGGTGCCCCCCTCGCGAACACATGCTGCCCGCTGCGTCTGCCTGGCCCCAGCCGCCGCCGCACGCTGGCCTCCCAGGCCGTTCCTCCTTCACCTGGCTCTGAAGGTTGCATTTGGCCCCTGGAACAAAACCCTGCCTGTGGATGATTTTCCAAAACAGCCTCTGAGTTCTCTGGATAGGTTCAGTCTCCCTGTGAAGGGGAAGGCCGCTCCTTAGAGGCCGCTCCCGCCAGGTCGCAGCCTAGAGACCGAGCCCTCCGCAGCAACGAGAAGCTGCCGCTTGAGTGGGTAGACGGCAGCGTTTGGGCTCTGGTCCCGACAGTCCCGCTGCTGACCGTCCCCCACCAGCCGCGGCCACCCGCCCCTCCTCTGCCCGCTGGGCCTGCTCATTCTGGGCTGTCAGCTCCCTGGTCTCGGCGGGAGACACGAGCGGCTTCGGACCCACCCTGCAGCTTCCGGTTCCGTCCCCGCCCCCCATGGTGATGGGCAGCGCCCCCCGTGCTGCCCGCACGGTCTCGCCATCACACAGCCGGCCGCGGGCTTCGGGCCACGGCCGGGAGAGGAGACGGGTGTGGGGCGCAAGGGCGCGGGAGGCAGCCCTGGGTTTCCGTCGGGCCTGTGTCTGTGCCCGCGCTCCCGGCCCTCCTGACGCCACCGCACTCGCTGCTCAGGCCTGTCCGTCGCCGCCCAGCCATGCTGCGGCCCAGGCGAGCTCAGCCTGCCGGCAGCGTCTCTCCCGGAGGCGCCTGGGCCGGCCGTCATGCCCGCCGCCGGCCGCCCACCGGGACTCGGTGGTGACGAGGCAGCCACAGACCAGGCGCACCCCGTCTGTCCTTCAGAGTATCTGGGCCCCGTGGGAAACTGACAGTGACCAGACGTTGGGAAGAGACGGGGTTCCAGGCTGAAAGCATAATCGCTGCAACGAGCTCGTTGGTGAGGGAGGGGACAGCGAGACTGCAGACGGTGGGAGAAAGAAAGATGGAGTGGAAAAGAGAGCTGAGGCGCCTCCCCGGTCCCAGGGAGAACCGGAAAGCGGGGCGGGCCGGGCGGCTCTGGTGCCTCGCCCACAGCTTCCAGTGTGGGTGGGTCCGGCCGCGTGGGGCTGTTCAGAGCGCTGACCGCTCAGAGGCACGGCGCCACGCCCCCCGCTGTGCCACCTGGCTCGGAGCCTCAGGTCGCCCTCTGTTGCGGCTGTCGCGCGACCCCACGGGGCGGGGTACACAGCGCGGCTGCATGTGTGGCGCCTGGCGTGCCCGGCAGTGAGGGCTGCTTCTGCTTCAGGGCGAACCCCGACAGCTGGCTGCATGCGGGGGCAGCCTCGCTGCGGCCGGGCGTCGTGGAGCCCTTGCTGGCGGCCCGCTGGCTGGCAGTGGAGTCAGCCCAGGGCGCGGTTCTGGTGGCTCCGCCTGGAGCCCGACCGGACCGGTTCCGTTCCCCGCGCCCTCGCCAGCCAGCCTTGTTTCCGCCCCGCCTGTGCATGTCCCTCCGGGGGTCGGTGGCCACTTGCGGACCTTCCGACGTGGACGCGACTGTCCTGGAGACTGACGGCAGCGGGAGGCTGGAGAGGGCCTGCGCCCTGCTGTGCCCCAGGCTGGGCGCTCGCTGGTCTGCACGGCCACTGCTCGGCCTCCCTGGGCTGCCCGAGCTGGCCGCCGTGCGCTGGGCTTGCGTGGACAGCAGCGGAGGCGTGTTCCCGTGCAGCCCCGAGGCTGGAAGTCCATGGTCAGGGTGTCGGGGCCACACGTCCTGGGGCCTAGGGGAGCAGCCTTCTTGCGCCTCCGGCCTCTGGGGCGCGCGGCCCTGCCCTCCGTGGACTTCTGGCCTCGGCCCCCAGCCATGTCCCCCGGTGTCCTGGCTGAGCGTCCCCCGCTCTGTCTCACCAAACTGTCTCTGCGTGTGGAGCCCAGGGCAGCGCCGACAGCCTCATCTCTCTGCGTTTGCACCTCATCGCGCCATTATGTCAAAGACGGGCGCGTCCAGAGGTTCTAGGAACACGCGCTGGGGCGCACGAGTCAGCACGTTGCACGGCGTGGAGGCGTGTGCTGCAAGGCCGGCTCTGCACGAGTGGGGTGACGGCCACGAGGCCCCGTGACGTGCCTGGAGCTACGTCGCCGTCTCTCCCCGGGACGTCCTTGTGTGTCCAGGGGGCCGCAGAAGGCCTGCAGGCCGTCAGGTGTGGGGAAAGCAAACCGAACGCCGATTTACATCCGTTTGCGATTCTCTCGCCGCCCGTCGGTCACCTCTGCCCCCGTCAGGTTTCTGAACGTGTAACGTCAGCCGCGGGAACTGGCCAGGCCTCCCCAAGCCCGCGCGGGGTGTCCCGCGGGAGAGGTCTGGGGCCTCGTCCCCGAGCCCCACCCAGGGAGCCAGTCGGGTGAGGCCGGGTCACGCCAGACTCGCCGCCCAGTGCGGGTGGGCCGTGGGGGCTGGGGCTGCGGGTGGCAGAAGCCCCGTCCCCGGAGGCCGCCCTCACGCGCCAGCGCCCCGAGGCCTCACGTCAGTGAACCTGGCGCACCTGCTGGCAGGAGCAGGCTCAGGGCTGGCACAGGGGACGCAGGGCCCGCAGCGGCCAGTGCCCAGGGAGCCTCCCCGGCGCGGCCTGGCCTCGCCCACGGCCGCGGGCCACGGAGACAGGGTCTGTCACAGGACCTCGCGTTCCGCCTGGCCCACGGCTCACGTCCAGCACCTGCGCTGACGCCCGCGTGGCCAAGGCGTACTCGGACGCGTGGCCGGCGGCGTCTTCCTGGACGCTGACGCAGCGGGAGCAGAGGCGGAACACGCCCGAACGGCAGCCGCCGACCGGAAGCACGGCCCCTTCCCGCCGTGGCCGCTGCATGGGTCCTGGCCGGCTCTCCCTGCCCCGTGCTCTCGCCCGAGCGTGGCCTGTCCCCTGAGACCCTCGGACTGGACCTCCCTGGGCCGAGGCAGGTTTTCTGTTCCTCTGTCCACTGGAGTCTTCCCATGGCCAGCGAGAGAAACACCAACAATCGCACGGACAAAATGGGAACGTGTTGTTTACAAAGCTGCATATTCCTAAGGAAGAGCTGGCCGCCCCGGGCCGGTGCCCAGATCGCTGCGGGGGCCCCGGGCAGGCTGAGCTCTCCAGGGGCTGGGTCGGGTCGAGGGGGGCAGGGCTGGCGCCGCCGGACCCGCAGGTTCCCCCGGAGGTGGCGCTGGCGGGAGTGTGGGCAGAGGGGTCTGAGCGCCCTCGGCTCTACCTGGAGGTCGCGGCCGTGGGGAGGGGCCGCTGCTCGCCGGGCGTGGGCCGAGGGGCGGAGATTCCAGCAGGAGCCGGGCGGGTGGGGGCAGGGACAGCAGCGCGTTTACCCCCGAGCAGGGGCTTCTGGAGACATCTGAAAGCTGCGGCCGTCTGCCCTCCGGAGAGAATTTTCAGTTTATTTATTTTTTTTAAAGGCAAGAACTAGTTTTTGTCGTTATCACCTGCATTTAATAAAAAGTCCAAGTAATACAGAGACATCGAGTAAAGAGTCGCTCTTGTGTCTGCGGCCCCAGAGAGAAACGTGGGCGAGTTTCTCGAGTTGGTTTCTAGAAGCACTCCAGGTGTGCGCGCGTGTGTTTGTGCATCTAGAGGCGCGTCCTGCATACACAGCAGGCGCGTGTGGCTCCTCGTGCCAGCCCCCTCAGGTGCGCTGCCCGCACATGTCTGTGGAGTGACCTTGGGGGCCCCACTGAGCCGCTCAGTGCTCTGTGGGGACGCAGCCTCCCCGAGGGCTGGGCTGCCTCTCGGCCGTGCCCCCTTGCGCAGGCCGCCGGCCTCTCCGTGCCGCGCGTGCCGGCAGGTGCTGGGGCCCGCGAGCGTCCACGCCAAGTCCCTGCGCAGGCCTGAGTATGTGGGGCTGTCGTGAGGCCAGAGCGCTCGGAGCCCAGCCACCCGCCCGCCTTGTCCCTCACGCCAGCGTCCAGCTCAGGGTGGCATTTGTCACGCAGCTTTCTTTCTGTGCCACGCTCATGAAGTGCACATGTGCGTGTGTGTGCACGTGTGTGTGCCTGAGTGTGTGTGCCTGTGTGTCTGAGTGTGTGTGCATGTGTGTGCCTGTGTGCACGCACATGTGTGTGCCTGAGTGTGTGTGCACATGTGTGTGTCTGAGTGTGTGCACGTGCCTGTGTGTGTGCGCATGTGTGCCTGAGTGTGTGCGTGTGTGTGTGCCTGAGTGTGTGCGCGTGCCTGAGTGTGTGCGTGTGTGTGTGCCTGAGTGTGTGCGTGTGCGCGTGCGTGCCTGTGTGTGTGCATGTGTGTGTGTGCCTGTGTGCGTGTGCGCGTGTGTGTGCCTGAGTGTGTGCGTGTGCACGTGTGGGCCCTGGGGTTCTGCGCCAAGTCCGGCGCTGTAACCAGAGTCCCCGTAATACAGCGTGACCGTGACCGGACACGCCCTCAGGCCGGTGGCCTGCTGGTCAAGGAAGGCGCTTTCGCGTCGGTAAATTCCTTTCCACCACTCCCCTTCAAAGGGTTTTTTTTAATGAACTGTAACATCATAACCCGGGAAACCGACATTTGGTTGTAGGGAAGTCACAAACGTGGCGAATGGCCAGCAACGAGGCGCACTGACAGCTTCCAGGGCTGGCGTCGCGCGAACGGCACTGCTCGCTGCTCGGCCTCAGCCTGGCGCTTCGAGGGCCTTCTCCCTCCTCCTCTGTGTCTGGGATGTAAATGAACCCACAAATCAGACAAAGAAAATTTCCCAGTTGTACTCACTTGTAATTCTCCTAATTTGTTAGGGGTTTTCCACAGGAAATCACAGAAGAATAGTTGAAAAGCCTTATCTTATGTACTTTCCTTCTGAAGAAGGGAACAGTTAATTGTGTCTCTCCCAGCGGCCCAGCTTCTGTACCACAGCTGTATTTACTGTGGGACAAGGTAAATTCTCCATAAAGTGAGGCTCTTCAGTACTTTCGCCCATTAAAAGCCATATTATGTAATTACTTCTCGAGCCAGTGGGTTTCAGGGGAGGTGATAGGTGTTCTCAGCAAGAAAAATATCGGGAGGATAATTGGATGCCTTTGAAGAAAGCAACAGTGGTGTTTAATCCCAAGTAAGTGCAAGTATCAGAGGCAGGTTCTATCTTAATTAGCTGCAGGGTTGTTGTTGCCAACACAAATAATTCTTAGACTGCGGAAAATGATGGTGGTTGGCGGAAGGGAAGGGGGCGGGTGGGGGGGCGTGTGGGAGCGAGCTGCACAGACGTCAGTGGGCCAGGGGAGGTGCTCTGTGTGACGCTGCACCCTGAAAACCAGAGGGTGCTGCGAGCCAGGGAGCGCAGTAGATTTTACACAAATAGAAAACATTGTGTTCAGGGACCTTAGATCTCTTTCAAAGAATGTTCCAAACAGTATTTTCATTTCCAGAGAAAAAATTTTCAACCTCCTTTACTCCTATCTTCCATGGGACCTAGTCTTCTCAGTATTTTTACGTATTTTGCAAAGACCTTATAAACCTTGGCAGGTCGGAATTCCTGCTCTGCCCCCCTCCGACTCGTGCACCCCACCTGCCTGCGGTGGGGGAGGTGCCCCTCCTGCCGTTGTCGGGAGCAGGGAGGGCCCTGCTGGGACTCACTGAAAACAAGCTGTGGGAGTGCGATTCGGTTTTGATGACAAAAGTCGAAATCTCTGCCTAACACCAAGGTTTTCTTGTCTGAACTTTGATTTCCATGCTGGCAGAGGCCCCGCTGCAGCAGGTAACTCGATGTTGAGTGTGTGTTTCCTGGTTTGTAATCGTGGCAAAATGTGCTGAAGACGCTGCCGGTCTTGAAGTTCGGCTTTCCTGCTCCATGGCTCCCACTCAAACTGTGGTTTAGAGCTTTGTTGTTTTCCTTTTTGTTTCTTGGTTTGAAGATGTGCTCTTCGGCTGTCGTCTGTGTGTCATGTACATTTGAGGAGGGGTCTGAGAATTTTAGAGCCAGAAGACACTAGAGCTAGAGCCATTCTACGAGGCCGGACTCTGGCCGCCGGGCTGAGCGCCCTGGCCGGGCCGCTCCCGGCGAGGCGACGGTCCGTCTGGGCGCGGCTGTCGGCCTCCTGCCTGCTCCGGCCTGGGTCGCGCTCGTGTGTGACACCGCCTGGCGTCAGCGCGTGCTTCTCGCGAGGCACCGCCCCCCGCCCCCCACGGTCGGGAAAGGGTGGTGGGGCTCAGATCCCGGCACAGAAAGCTGACGCTGCCTCGGTGTCTGCGCCTGTGCACGGATGTTGTCTTCCCAGCGGCAGAGGAGCGGCAGCACTTGGGAAGACGCGTGCCTGCAGCGAGTGGGCCCTGCGGGTCCAGGCCGGGGAGCTGCGCTGCTGCCGGGGCGCTGCCGAGCCCCTCAGGGGCCCTGAGGCGAGGCCCGTCCGGACGGCTGGAGCCCGCTGCGCCCTCTCCCCCTGTCACCTGTGCGCAGATGCGCAGTGGGGCGACCGGGCCGCGCCGAGGCTGGGGCGACGGCGTCAGAGGCGCCTTCGTCTGCGGGTCTGTCTCGTCCTGTGCAGGAGCAAGGCTGCGTCCTGCGTCCTGCGCCGTGGCCAGCAGTGCCTCACGCTCCCCGCTGCGGACTGGGGCCGGAGCAGCCGCGGAGCTGCTTGCTGTGAAAGCCGAAGCGGAGCTGCCCGCGCCTGCACCCGCTCGGGCCGTCCGGCGGAGCCCGAGAACCGCGCAGGGGCCCACGCGTCTCGGCCGCCCGGTGCGGGCTCGCTGGCCCGAGGCCCGCCGAGGACTGCCGGCAGCGGCCGTGGGACGGTGCGGACGGAGCAGGGACACGCGTGTCGGGGCGAAGGCACGCGTTTCAGCGGGCGATGGGGGCGTTGACGCAGGCAGGGAGAGGAATCAGGGGAGGCGCAAGGGGGCCTCAAAACACCCCCGCGGGAAGGCTTGTCCGCCCAGCTCGGCGATGAGGGCCGGCTGAGACCCTGGGCCGCGGGCAGGGCCAAAGCCAGACGCTGGGCCGGAGCCCGGGGCCTGCAGTCCAGAGCAGGGGCGGGGCGGGAGAGAGATGAGGGGAGCCAGGCAGCCTCCTGGGCCGGGCTGGCGGCTGCAAACACGGCCTTGAGGTGACGGGCCCTGGCGCCTCACCTGGGACCGCGGAAAACCTGAATCATTTAACCTGAACAACATAACCAGCCGCCACGGCAATCGCTCGGCTTCGCTCTGGAGCAGCCGAGGGGAGACACAAGACGCGGCCTGCTGGGGCGGGGCGGGGCGGGCCCCAGGAGCCCGGGCCCGGCAGGTGCTGGGGGCCCGGCCAGGCCGGGTCTCTCTGGACCACACGTCGTGTACTTCCTGTGTGGTTGGAAGAGTTTTGGGGGTGCGTGGAGCAGAGCGTGGGTAAGAGAGGAAGGCGAGGGCGCTCCCTGGGCACCATCAGTTACGAAGACCCCGAGGTCCCCAGACTGGCTGACACGCATCTGCCACGCGGCCTGGCGGTCGCGCACGGTGCACTCTCGCCGGTGGCCCTGGCGGCGGGCAGGCCTTAGCGGGCCGGGCAGGCCGCGGGCTCAGAGGTGGCCGGGCTGCCCCCCAGGGCGTCTGAAAGAAACGGGATTTCCGAGCAGCTCTGGTTCATGTAACGAAGATCAGGACAGCACAGAAAGGGAACCCCCAGACCGCAGCGAGACGGCAAAACCCAGGAGCGGAGCTGGCTGTGCACGGTGCCCGCGTCCACGGCGCCCCGGCAGTGTACGGGGTCGGGGCCTCTGCCCGCGCTCCCCAGCAGCCCCGGGGCCCTCCGTGCTGCCGTGGGGGCACGCGGAGAGAGGCCGGCCTTGCCGGCAGGGACCCAGCCAGCCCAGTTCCGAAGCGTCGCGGCACCTGCCACCGACGACCCGCATGAGCTTCTGCTTCTCTCAGCTGTGGAATGGGGACGGCCGTGCCAGCCCGTGTGCTGGGGCGGCCCCAGGAGAATCTGCCTGGGCCGCTGGCCTGCGCCGGGCTCCCCTCGTGCCCGCGGGGCCACACTGTTGCCCCTGCAGGAGGGAGGCCCAGGGAGGTGACCTGACGGAGGCCTTTCCTCTCCCCTGCTCGCTTCTGCCTCCCGTGCTTTCCTCCCATCCTCCTCCCCCTCCTCCCTCCTCTCCTTCCTCCCCGTCCACCCCTTCCCCCCCTCCCCCACAGCTGACTGGCCGCCCAGCAGAGCACATGTCAGTGGCTGGGCCTGGCTGTTTCTCAAGCAGCTTTGCGAGGGAACCAGCTCTCATCTCTACCCCCCGACAGCTCAGGGCAGCTCCACTCACAGGTTTCGGGAGCAGACACCATGTCCTGGGCCTGCCCCAGGCAAAGGAGCACTGTCCTGCCAGACAGACGGGTGTGGCCAGTGCGCAGGCGGCGGGGCTCTCGGGGCAGCGGGCGCAGCGCCCGGCGTGGCAGGGGCGGCGGCTCCTCCCTACGCCAGCCCCGCAGGCCAGGCGGGGGCTGGTCCTGGACGCAGGAAGGACAGTGGCCCTCACCCGTCTGCGCCCAGCCTCGGCCATGGGCACGGGGCGGCTGAGGTGAGGGCTGGACGGCGGGCCGGGCTGGGCCCGGGTCTGGACGGGCAGGAGGAAGCCCCGCCCGAGCTGGGAAGACTGGCCGGACAGCATCTGCCCCCGCCTGTGCGCACGCTGTTCTCGGGGGTCCCCTCTTCCCCCTGCCCCCAACGTGGCCACGCCTACACAGCGGCCAGGACACACCTCGGCTGTGAGTCCCCCGATATCCTAGACCGCGTCTTGATGGCCACAGGGCCCACACCCCCTTGCTGGCACTTGGCCGGGCTGTTTTCAACAACACGAGCCTCTGACTGAGTCCGGCACCAGGAGGCCCGGGGTTTCTATTTCTTGCTCAAAAAGAGGATCTAGGCCCTGGCCGCCAGTGGGGGCTGAGTCACCAGCCCGGAGGAAGCCTCCACCCGCCCGACGGCCTGCTGCCCGCCCGAGGGCCTGCTGCCAGTGCAGAGCTGTTCCTGGAGAGCCGGGCCCGGGAGCCGCAGTGCTGCCACGGCCTCCCCGGGGAGGCGACCTAGGTGGCCCGCGAGTCCGCACCTGCCTGTGCGCCACCTTCGCAGAGCCTCAGGCTGTGCCCCCTCGAGGCGGGAGAGAGGCCCTGGGGAGCCGGGCGGCCCGAGGCTTCCACACCGCTGCGCTCGCCCCGCAGTGGGCCCGAGCCCCGTGGCCGCCCGTCTGCGCTGCGGCCACACACCAGCGGCCGGGCCTCTGCGGCCGGCCCCGCACGTGCCTCGGCTGCCCCGGGGGCTGCTCCCCAGGGTTTGCCCTTCTCACACTCGCTCTCTACAAACGGAATTTGCACGGACGCTGCTGCTCAGGGAGGCCGGGAAGAAGCAGCCAGAGTTCCCCAGAGCCGGTGAGCTTCAGCTCCGGCGCGGCCGCGCTCCGCTGCCCCAGAAGCTGGCGCCGCACGTCCCTCAGCCTGCAGAGAGGCCGCGCTTTCTGGCCCCACACTTCAGCTTCCTTCTTTCAGTCTGTGTTTCGGAAAGTCCACAAAACCCAGGGGCCTCCCTCCCGACGACGCCGGGCCGGGTGCCGCTTGCCCGAGGACGGGGCACCTTAGTCAGCGGCACTTTCCAGGCCTCACCTCAGACTCCCAGTTCCTCATTCTGCCCCTCGGGCCGGGCCCTCGGCCAGAGACAGGCGGCCTTTGGAGGACTCCCCGCCCCGAGAGGCTGCGTGTCCCAGTGTCCGGTCACGGCCGGCCAGGCCGCTGAAGGGCCTAGACCTCAGTGCCCCGGGGCCCGCTGGGTGGACGCCCCCCAGCGCCCCAGCGAGGTGCCCGTCGCGCTTCTCTGCTCGGCTGCGCTGCTGGGCGCAGGCAGTGGCCGTGGCCGGCGTGGCGGTCTGCCGCCTCGCCGTGAAGTCCCGGAACGTGACGCCACGTGCTGCGGGGGCAGTCGGGAGCACGATGGCAGCAGACATGGACGCCGGCGCGGACACTGGGGCCAGACACCAAGTCTCGGCGCCGAGCCCAGGGAGGTCTGAGTCCTCGCTGTGCCAGCGGCGTGTCCGCAGGAAAATGAGCGCGGGCGCCAGCGTCACTGCCCCGGCGGGCTCTTGGCTCCCAGCGTGCCCCCGAGGACGCTCCGAGGCTAGGCGGCCCCAGAGCCGGTCCCCCCTTCCCACGGGGCGGCCTGCAGGTGCCCGGGCCGGGCCCTTCCCGCCACCTCTTTACCGGGCTTGCTGGTGTCCGGGGTGCATGCGCCTCCGTCCCTGCAGCCTTCCCGTGCCAGGCCTGTGCTCGCCCCGCGCCCCGCCCGCTCCCGACCCGCGTCCCAGCCCCGCCGCCTGTGGGAAGGGCCCGGGGGGCGGGAGCAGCAGCCTCCCCGCCCGGAGCCCTTCTCGGCTGCCTGCCGGGGTGTCTGTCCGGAAGGGCCGGGAGCACAGGCCGAGGAGCGCCCAGCACGAGCCCTCAGGCCAGCCCAGCTGCTGCAGCGCGGGCAGCCCCGCCGGCGTCTGCAGCTTGCCCGGGCCTGCTCGCCCGGGACCAGGACAGCGCTGGCCCGCCTCGTGGGCGGCGACCCCTCGCGGGGAGGGGAGGGGCCGGTGGGCAGGGGCCGTCTGCTGCGGGTGGGCGGGCGCAGCTTCTCTCCCCGCTTCTCCCGGTCCGTGCCTGTGCCGGCGGCCCTGGAGGCCGCGCCTCTGGCGCACCTGGCAGCAGTCACGCGGACGGGGACAGCGTGGGACGAGTCGGGGGCGCAGGCCGTCTGCAGGAGACCCCCGCGGTCCTGGCCGTGGGCCCCCAGGAGAGGGAGCCTGTCCGCGGCCGGCCAGGTTAGCGGAGGCCCCGACTCCGAGACTTCAGGGGCGTGCAGGCCAAGCCCTGGTCTCCTGGCCTGCTCGGGGGCCAGCTGAGGAGAAGGGGTGTCGGGCCGTGGGGACTCGCCCTCTCTCTGGATTCCGCGGCCCTCCGGCGCCGACAAGAGGCTTCGCGCCAGCGGCCACCTCGCGAGCACCTGTGAGGGGGGAGGGGGGGTTGCCAGGGAAACCAGGCCCCGCCCACTCCCTGGGAGGAGCGAGGGGCCGCTGGTCAGCGCCGCGGGACGAGGCCTCGGTCCACGCAGGGCGGGGGGAGCTGCCGGTCCGGCTGGGGGACAGGCGCCCCGAGAGGGCACACCTCGCCCCTCCTCTCTGCGCCTGGCCGTCCGAGCCCCGCCCTCTCCCCGAACTAGTAAGTAGCGGGGCTGGCGGGGTCGCTCCGAGAAGCGAGACGCCTGCGGGGCGCGGGGCTGGGGCGTCCCTCAGCCGCTGGTGTCGAGAACCCCGCTGGGATGAGGCCGCTCGGGCCCGCGGGAGGCTGCGCCATGGCCCGCAGGGGCGGCCTCGGGCGCGGTCGGGGCAGGGCCTCGTGGGGCCAGTCCTATTGCTTGCTCGCTACCGTAGCCCCCGGCGCACCGAGCGCGTCTCGAGTGAGGAGACGTCTCTGCGCAGAGACTCGTGCGGGGAGCTCGGCCGTGGGCTGCTGGGGGCGGGGGTCGCGTCTTCCTGCTGCGCTCCCCCAGCGCCCCTCCCCCGCCGCGCGGGGCCCGGGTCCGGCTCCGCCCCCCGCCGGCCCGGCCCCCTGGCCCGACCTTGGAGCCAGAACGGGCTGCGGGTGCAGAGGAGACGTGCCTTGGGGGCGAGGAGCGCGGCGTCCCCAGGAGGGGCCTGGCGCCCCGACAGGCGCGCGCACACCCTCGCCAGCTGGGCCCTGGGCAGCTGTGGCCCCGCGGCCGTCGGTGCCCGCTCGTCCCGCGTCTCCGCATCTCCCCGCGGCCGTGGGCCCGGCCGCTGACCTGTGCCCTCTGCTTCTGCGCAGATCTGCAACTACGTGGGGCCCGCGAAGGTCATCGTCCAGCTGGTCACCAACGGCAAGAGCGTCCACCTGCACGCGCACAGCCTGGTGGGCAAGCACTGCGAGGACGGCATCTGCACCGTGACCGCCGGCCCCAAGGACATGGTGGTCGGGTAAGTGCGCCCGGCCTCCGGCTCGGGCCTGGCGGGCGCGCGGCTTTGATTCGCCTCAGCTGTCGGAGCACGCGGCGCGGGCGGGTTGCACACAGCTGCAGCCCGTGCGCCCTGCGGCGCCTCGGAGACGCGGTGCGTCCGCGGGGGGAGGAGCGTCCGCACTGACCACTTCACGCCCAAGGCGCCCGGGTGCTCTGCGTGGCTGAGGGTGCGGCGAGGCCCGGCCTGATGGCGCGTTTCCTCTCGCTGGGCGAGGTCCCGTCCCGGGACCGGCGTCGGCCTCGGGAGTTTCTGGGTTTGCCCGAGAAACTACTCGGGGGTGAAGACCTAGAGGGCTGCCAGGCGGCTACAACCTGATGCTTCACATGTGAGGAAAGAGACGCGAGCGGCGGGAAGCCCTGGGAGGGCCGCGCGCCAGGGGCGTGCTCGGGGCGGGCGGGCGCCGCCGGAGAGCGGGGGCAGCGGGTCCGCCGGGGCGAAGGTGCTGGGCGCCTCGAGGCTGGGCAGGTGCTGTCCCCGCGCCTGCTGTGCGGGGAGGGGCTCCTCCCGTCCTGCAGACGGAATCCCAGCCCGGCCGTGTCTGCCGCGGGTGCGGAGAGCGCCTCCCTCCCGCCGCGGGCCTCGCGCCTGGCCTAGCGCCGGGTCTCTGGGGTGGGGCCGGGCTGTCGCCATGAGGATGCACCCGGGGTCCTCTGGGGCGCTGCCATGAGCTGCCCTGCACCCCCGGGCTGAGGTGTCTGGTCTGTCAGCGGCCGCCTCCGCGCCTGCAGCGTCGGGGCTGGGCGGGGACCCTCGGCCTCGGGCCCGGGGCCTGCTCGTGGGGACTCGCCGCTGGGCGTGAGCTGACCCGCTGCCGGCCTGCGCCCGGCGGCTGTTCCCGCCTGCGCGTCGTGGGAGCTCGGCCCAGACCGCGCCCGGTCTCTGCCCAGCTGGGCTCTGGGCACAGTGACAGCTGCCAGTTGCTGTTCCCTGGCGTTCGCGGTGTGTCGTGTCGTCTTGCGCTCTGGCCCGAGGGTCACACTCGCTGGCCGTGGCCCCCCCGACTGCTCCGTGCTGCGCCCATGCTCTGCCGTCGCTGGCGTTCAACTGAGAAACCCCTGCTTCCCGCGTTTCCCGAAGTGCAGCGTCCTTGCGTGCTTCATTTACTCTTGATTTTGGGTTTTCTAATGCCAGAGCCTGTCGGTTTTCAGCGGGTGGCGTGTTCTGGCTGCCTGGACACCAGAACTCCGCTTCTGCCCCTTCTCTCCGCAGGGCTGCCCGGGCGGCTGGTGGGACAGCCGTGGCGCTGGCGCCCTCCTGCTGAAGCTGCGGGCTGGCCCCCGGCTCCGCCCCGGCGCTTGTGTCTGCTTCAGCCTGGGCAGCGACCGGCCTCCGACAGTGTTGAGGGCCGCCTGGAAGCCCTCTAGGCCTTCACACCCGAGTAGTTTCTCGGGCAAACCCAGGCAGACCCTGCTCTGGCTGGACGGCGAGTTTCAGGAGGACGCCGAGTCCCTCCTGGGGCCTGTCCACGCTGGAAGCAGAGTGGACAGCCGGCCGGCCTGGCTGCGCAGACGCGGGCAGCCGCAGCAGTCGGAACGGCCGAAGGGGCAGGGACAGGGCGGGCTCGCGGCCCACCCCCGCCTCCCGCCCCGCCCTGGCCCGGCCGCCCGCCCTCCGGGCTCTGTCGCGGGGCCGCGTGGTGGGCTCATGGCCGTGACTTGGGGGATTTGTCTTTTCAGCGCTTTTAGTTACTTTTGGGCCGTTTCTGACTTTCTCTGCTTATTCTTACTCGGTGCCCGCCCTCTCCCAGCCGCCTTATTTTGCGGTTTTGTTTTTGACCTAAAATACCCGTGATCGTCCCCAGAACTTTCTGCCTTTCCAAGCTCTGCATTCAGTGGGCCGCGTCCCTGACTCTGCCTCGTGCCCCTGCCCGGGCCATCGCCCCCCACGCCCGCACCCCTGAGTGGCGGGGCATGGGTGCCAGCCGCCCCGGAGAAGCCCGACGTGGAAAAGCCGCCATTTTGAGAAAACGGGAGCGAGTGCGGGCTGTGGAGGCAGATGCCCGGCCTGCCGCAGGCCGCGTCCCGCACTCCCGGGGCTGCTTTCAAGCCCCCAGGAAGCCGGCGTGTGCGTGTGAGCGGACGGCAGCCCAGATGGGGCGCTTGCTGGGCCCGTGCCCAGCCCCGGCCTGCTGTGTCCCCCAGGTGCCTTGGGAGTGCAGTCCGCCGGGGCGGGCAGAAGCGCCGGCCAGAGCAGCCGGGTCTCACCGCGGGGAGCGGGTGCCTGCAGGACGTGCTCCTCGGGGGCCCCGGCGGGCCCCGCCTGGGGTCTGGTGTTGGGGGCCCGGCAGGCCCGGCGCTGGCACTCGGTCGCCCCGCTGCAGGCCTGTGCCCAGGAGCTGGCCCCGGGCAGCACCGCGCCTGCCCAGCTCCAGCTCCACGGCGGCCGCGATAACCTTCGACTCTCAAACTTCGTCTGGTTTGAAGTGTGGTTTAAATACCGTGATAGTCACTCTTTTCTCGTTTTCTTTTAATTTGCGTGTAGTTTACATCGTTGTTCATTCTCGTACAATGTTTGCTTTCTCCTCGCTGGTGTACGCCGTACAGTCCCCACTACCAGCTCACCCCTGCACCATTGCCACAGGCCCTTGTGATCTTCCCGCCCCTGTTTTCATCCCTCGCCCTCCCCCTCCCCTGCAGAATGTCTCTGGTTCATAGTTACCTGTTGTTTTTTTTTTAATTTGTTATTTTTTCCCCTAATCGTTTACTTGGTTCCCCTGTATTCCTCCTGTAAGCGAAACTATCAGATATTTTTCTTTTTCCTTCAGATATTTGACAACGTAATCTCTTCTAGCTCCACCCCTGTTGCTGTGAATGGCATGAGTTTATCCTTTTTGATGGCTGAGTAGTATTCCACTGTATATGTATAGACCACATCTTCCTGATCCAGTCATCTATTTTTGGGCATTCGGGTTGTTTCCGTATCTTGCTGCAATAAACATAGGTATCCTTTTGAATTAATGTTTTTGTGTCCTTTGGGTAGGTGCCTGGGAGTGAAATTGCTGGGTTATTTCGAAGCTCCATTTTTTTGGCAGTTTGAGGCGCCTCCACACAGCTTTCCATGGCGACTGGACCAGCTGGCATTCCCACCTGCAGAGTAGCCTTCCTTTTTCTCCACATCCTCCCCAACATTTGTTGTTGCCTGTTTTTTTAATGTGTGCCATTCTCACTGAGAGGTGGCTTCTCATTGTGTTTTTTTTTTTTAAAGATTTATTTATTTATACATAGAAGCTGGGGTACAGGCCAGAGTCATGGGGCGGCGAGAGGGTTCACCAGAGACAGAGCGGGGAGCAGAACAAGCAGATCAGAAGTACACTGCTGAGGGGAGCAGCGGGCGAGGCAGGAGAGGCCTGCCACACCATGTGGGATTCTCCCTGGCTGGGTGTCGAACTCGCATCGTGTGCTGCCGACAGCTCCACAGCCCAGCGCTAAACCGCTGCGCCACCAGGGAGGCCCTCTCACTGTGGTTTTGATTTGCATTTCCCTGATTTACAAGTGATGTTGAACATTTTTTCATGTGCTTGTTGGACATTTGCATTTCCTCTTTGGAGAAGTGCCTTTTTACCTCTTCTACCCATATTTTGGCTGGGTTGTTGACTTTGTTTTTGTTGAGCGGTGTCAGAGCCGTGAAAGCTCTTTGTAGATCTCTGTGATCAGCCCCTTATCAGTTGTTTGGAGTGCGAAAATTTTCTCCCAATGAGTACAATGTCTCTTTGTTTTGGTTTATATGTCTTTTGCTGTGGCTGTACAGAAGCTTTTTAGTTTGATGCGATCACAGCTGTGTATCTTTCCCTTCACTTTCTTTGCTTTGGGAATGAGTCTTTAGAGATGTTACTGAGATGTATTTCATGTAGTGTTTTGCCAGTATTTTCGTCTATATATTTTATGGTTTCAGGTCTCATGTTCAATTCTTTAATCCATTTTGAGTTAGTTTTTGTGCATGGTGTGAGGTACTAGACTAGTTTTATTCTTTTGCTTGTGGTGGTCCAGTTCTCCCAGAACCACTTATGGAACAAACTGTCCTTGTTCCATTGCATGTTCTTTGCTCCTTTATCACAGATTAGTTGTCCATATATGTGGGTTTATTTGAATTTTCTATTCAATTCCATTGGTCTGAGTGTCTCTTTTTGTTCCAGCACCATATTGTTTTAATTATTATGGCTTTCTAGATTGAAGTCTGGGAGTGTGATACCTCCATTCTCCTTCTTTTCAATCCTGAGAGCTTTGGCTATTGGAAGCTTTTTGTGACTTCATATGAATTCCATTAGCATTTGTTCTGTTTCTTTGAAGAATGCCATTGAGGTTTTTATCAGGGTTGATTGCATTGACTCTGTAAATTGCTTTCACTAGGATGGCCATTTTACCAACTTTAATTCTTACAATCCATGAGCATTTCTTTGTGTCTTCTATTTCTTTTAACAGTGTTTCATAATTTTCTTTATATATGTCACTCACCTCCTTTGTTAGGTTTATTCCCAGGTATTTGATTTTTTTGTTTCAATTGTAAAAGGGATGGTTTTCTTAATTTCTTCTTCAGATTGATTGCATATAGGAAAGCTACTGATTTGTGTGTGTTAATTTTATGTCCTGCTACTTTATTAAACTTGTGTATTACTTTAATTAGTTTTTCTGTGGATGTTTTAGGGTTCTCTGTGTAGATTATCATATTATCTGCAAATAGTGATAGTTTTACTTCTTTTTTTCCTGTTTGGATTCATTGTATGTCTTTCTCTTGTCTTATTGCTCTTGCTAGGATTTCCAGCATTATATTGAAAAGCAGTGATGAGAGTGAATATCTTTGTCTTGTTCCTGATCTTAAAAGAAAGGCTTTTAGCTTCTCACCACTGAGAATAATATTGACTGTGGGTTTGTCATATATGGCTTTTATCATGTTAAGCTATGGTCCTTCTATCCCGAGAATTTCAAGGCCCTTCATCAGCAACGGATCTTGAAAATGCTTTCTCAACATCTATTGGTATGATCATATGGTTTTTCTTTTTCTTTTGGTTGATGTGTTGGATTACATTAATTGATGTCAGGATTTTTTTAAGATTTATTTTTATTTATTTATGCATACAAGAACTGGGGTGTAGACCAGAGGTGTGGGGCTGGTGAGAGGATTCACCAGGGACAGAATGGGGAGCAGAACAGCTGGATCCACTGAAATCCACTGCTGAGGAGAGCAGCGGGACACAGAAGAGGTCTGCTGCGCCCTGTGTCAGCTCCCTGGCCGGGGATCGAAGTCACATGTAGTGGCTGCTGATAGCTTCATAGGGTAAGACTTAACCCCTGCGCCACCAAGGAGGCCCAACATGTATTACCCTTTTGATAAATTGTTGGATTCTGTTGGCTAGGATTTTATTGAAGATTTTTGCATCAATGTTCATTAGGGAGATCGGCCTGTGGTTTTCTTTTTTTGTGCTGGCTTTGTTTGGTGTTAGTATAGTGTCGGCTTCATAAAACGTGTCTAGTTGTATGCCTTCTTACATTTTTCAAAGAGTTTCTGTAGGATAGGCACTAGTTCATTTCTGAACGTTTGGCAGAATTTATTTGTGAAACCATCTGGTCCTGGGCTTTTGTTTTGGGGGAAGGTTTTGTTTACTGTTTCCATTTCACTGCTTGTAATTGGTCTGTTTAGCTGTTCTACTTCTTGATCTAGCTTGGGACCATTGTTTAGTTCTAGGAATTTGTCCATCTCTTATAGATTGTTGAACTTTTTTGCATTAAATGTTCATAGTAATCTCTGATTATCCTTTAGATTGTTGCTGAGATTGTTATAATTTCTTTTTCATTTATGATCCTATTTGTCTTTTCTCCCGTTTTTTTGGTGTGTGTGTGTGTGAGAGAGAGAGAGAGAGACACGGAGTGTGTGTGTGTCTTTCGGTTTTTGTGATCTTTTGGATTTTTTTTTTATTTATTTTTTGTTTATTTCTATCTTGATTTCTGTTTCCTTTCTTCGGCTGGCTTTTGGTTTTGTTTTTCTTTCTTGCTCTTTGAGATATGAGATTAGCTTGTTTCTTTATTTCTTGATGTGAGCCTGTATTGCTATATACTTTCCTCTTGTTGCTGCTTTTTCTGTGTCCCAAGCATTCCAGAAAGTTGTGTCCCCATTGTCGTTTGTCTCAAAGTATTTTTTAATTTCTGCTTTGATCTCCTCATTAATCCAGTGGTCTTCCAGTAGTGTGGGTTTCAATCTCCATGAAGTGGGAGGGTTCTCTGCTTTCTTTTCATGGTTTAGTTCTAGTTTGATGCCTTTATGATCAGCAGAGACAGTTGGTGTGATTTTGATCTTAACCCTTTGCACGCCGCTGTCCCCTCTCAGGGGACATCGGAATTCTAGCATATCACTCGGATGTCCCCTCCCAGGGGACATTGCATTAAAGGGCGATTTTCGTGTATCGAGAACGCGTCTATCCACACTTCTGCGGACAATAGATTAAACAGTGAACTACATATTCCCTATGTGGGACAAAGAAAACGGGACTGCATTGTGTGCTCTAACAGGAAAACACCTGGTGGCAGGCGTCAAACCACTTATTACTGTCAAACATGCACTAATCAGCCTGCAATGCATACTGGGGAGTGTTACAAAACTTACCATACTGTACAAAATTATAAACAATAAAATATTGGTTTTTTTGCAAAAATACATTCCTCGATGTCACCCAATTCATATAAGTCCAATATCATTATAATACATTACTTGGTTCCAAAATTATACTAAATAATACGAGGGTCTGTAAATGCACGTTTCTGCCGCAAAGTAGCGTCGAGTAGCTGGTAGCCAATGTCCAGAATGGTTCGGAGTGCAAAGGGTTAATGTATCTGTTGAAGTTTGTCTTGTGGCCCAGGATGTGATCAATCCTGGAGAATGATCCATGTGCGCCTGAGAAAAATGTGTACTGGGATTTTTTGGGTGCAGTGACCTCTAGGCGTCTGTTAAGCCCGTGAGGTCGAGGTCCTTATTTAGGGCTCTGGTGTCCTTGTTTATCTTCTGTCTCACTGATCTGTCTGCTGGTGACAGAGGTGCTGACGTCTCCTACGGCATTTGTGTTTTCTCTGATGGTTGTTGTCAGAGATGATAGTAGTTGCCTGATACATTCTGTGCCCCTTCCCTGGGGAGGCGGTGTTGGGAGCGTTCCGTCTTCCTGCTGTGTGGTCCCCTTAGTCACGGCAGTGCGCATCTGTGTCTCTTCAGGCCTTTATTCGTTTCAAGTCTGTTTTACCTGGTATAAGTGGGCTGCTGCTGCCCCCGCCTTCTTTCTCTTAGGCCCGTTTGCTTGCAGGGCTGACACGCGCTCCTCCGCCTGTGACGTGCGTGGCTTTTCAGACTCCTCGTCCCGCGCCCACGGCCCGCCGGGAGCCCTCCGGGTCGGGGCCTCCCGCCAGCCCTGGCCCCCGCGCTGCTCCTCTGCTGGTTTCGCCTTTTGCACAGTCGCAGTTTGCTTGGTGCAGGTGGCGAAGGCCCGCGCGGCCCGCCTTGGAGGACGCCCGGCGAGTGCGGTGCGCGGGACTGCGGCGTTGTGCGCGGTGGGACGCCCCACCCGCAGCGCCTGGCTCGCAGCCCGGCACTTCTCAGGCCCCGGAGGGTTAAGGGCGTTTCTGTGGGGCCAGGGAGGGGCTTGGGGAGCGCCCAAGCTGGGGCTCGCCTCGGGGGAAGCCGGCCACGGCCCGCAGGCCCGGGAGGACCCCAGGCGCCACGGACGCAGGGGCTGGAGGGCCGGGCAGTGCGCGGGTTTGGGCAGTTACCTGCGGAGGGGCCGTGACAGCCGGGGGCGGGGCTGGGGACGGCGGCGCCTGGCGACGGCAGGGACGGTCCTGCCGGGTCTGCCCCGTGGCCCACCGGTGACCGCTGGGGGCCTCCCGGCCACGCGCCTGCCGAGGCGGCGTCCTGGCCCGGCGCCCGCACAGGGCGCTCTCGGCGCTGACCCCGCGCAGCCCCCAGCGCAGCCGCGTCTGCCCGGTGCGAGGTTCGCTCGTGCGCCTCCGCCTCTCGCGGGTCCGGGCCGCCACCGCCTCGTCGTCTCCGGGGCGCGTCCCGCCCGCCGAGGCCCCGTCTGGGGCGTTTCTTCGCGGCGCGTGCAGCTGCGGCCCTCGGCCTGCGGCGTCGCTGCTGGGAGCTGCTGCTCCTGGCGCCGGAAGGTGTCCCGGGTGCTTGCTGCGTGCTGCCGGCAGGACACTGGGGTCGGCGCCTCCCGGGGAGCTGGGCCTCTGCGGGCAGCGCCGCCTCCCTCCCCCCGGCCTTGGGGCGAGCAGACCGTTACCTGAGGCTGGCTGGGGCCAAGGGTCGCAGGGACGCTGTGGCCTTTCCACGGAGACGCCCCGAGGCTGAGGCACGTTGCTCTGGGGCGCGTGAGCCCACCTCGCCCCTTTCCTCTGTCTGCCTTCCGGGTCCGTTTGCTTCCGGGCGCTGTAGCTCCTTCGCAGGGGCCGCACCCTGGCCTTTAGCAGCTGTTCCCCAGTTTGTCCCACAATGTTTTGCTTTGTGCCGAAGCGCTCAGCTGACTTTCCCCGACGTCGCTGTACAGGGAAGGGGCGTTGCACCTGCAGCGCTACCTGCTTCTCCCCCCGGGTCAGGGGAGCTGCCTGGCGCCGCCGGCGTCGCCTCACACGCGCCCCACGTCGCCGCCGCGGCTGGGCAGCGCCAGCTGGCGCGTCTGCGCTCCAACGGCCAGAGTCGGGTGGCGCGTTCGCACCCTGTCACCCACGACGCTGGCCGGGGCCCACTGCCCCTCCACCCAGAGCCGCCTGCTGCCCTTGGCGTTGCTCCCCGCGCACAGTGGGCCTGTCTCCCTGCACACAGTGGGTAGGTTTTTGTCTGCTTGTCAGCACTTTGCTTCAGTGCAGCTTTCTATGTATTTCTTGTGCTTTGGGGTTCACTGAGATTCTTCTATCTCTGGGCTTATAGATATTAACTCGTAGCCTTTTTTCAAAGATTTTTTTATTATGCATACGAGAGCTGCAGGCCAGGGGTGTGGGGGCGAGAGGACTCCCCAGAGACCGAGTGGGGTCTCTGAACAGGCGGATCCACCGAAACCCACTGCTGAGGGGCCAGCGGGAGACAGGAGGGGTCTGCTGCGCCCTGTGGGGAGCTCCCAGGCTGGGGATCGAACTCGTGCTGCAGCGGCTGCGACAGCTTCATAAGCTGAGACAACCCCTGCGCCCCCAGGGAGGCCCCACCTTTGTAACTTCTCGCCGGTTATTTTATGGTTTATGGACACCGAAGCGCATAGTGCTGGGCAGGTGCCTGGGCCGCCGAGTCCCCGAGGGCCCGGCCGAGGCGCTGGCTCTCCTGCCCTCCTGCTGTTCGGCGCAGCGCTGCTACCTCCCGCGTGCTCTCTGCGTCGGGCGACGCCTCTCAGGCCCGCGTCAGACTCCTCCGTGCCCTGGAGCTCTCTGCCCTCTGGAAGCTTCTGCTCCCTGAGCGTGTTTCCTTCTGTCTGTTCTCAGCTGTTTGTTTTGTTTTCTCACTGTATGGAGAACAGGAAAGTCCTACAAAATGCGCAGGCCGCTCCCTCCCCCCTGCGTCCCCGCTGCCAGCTTTGGAAACGCCAGGCCCGGCCTGCCTCGGGGCTCTGCACCCCCACAGCCTCCGCTCCCTCCTTCCGGCCTGCTCAGCTCACGCCCTCCCAGCGAGGCCATCTTGTCCTCTCCCTGTTTCGAAGGGCCCCGCCTCCCTGGTCCCTGTGGCTACTTTATTTAGGCTGACACTTACCGCCTTCCAAATTACACTGTGACATTTGCTGTCTTTGTTTCTGCCCCTCGCTGCACCAGCACAGAACTCACAGAGGGCAGCGAGGCCTCCCTGTGGGCACCACTTCCCAGGGGCTGCCGGGACTGGCCAAGACGGCCCAGCACGGGGGACGCGCCTCGCTGCATGCTCTGTCTGTCTCACACTGCGGGACACTTCTTGGTTTCAGGCTCCAGTGTGTGTCCTTGCTCTTGAAAATCCATTCAGTTGCTTTATGTAGCTTATTAACCTATTTTGCTCTATGTACATCTGATCTTTGGGAGAGGAAAGTCTCTCCACCCTTCACTGCAGGTATCCTTCAGGTCTGAGTCCATCTAAATTAGATGACATTCTTCTGATAATAAACAATCCCAACCTTCTAGAGAACCCAGAGGAGATGGGATTATTCCAGATAGACTTTAATTCATCCGGAAACCCCAGTGTGCTCTAAAAGAAAAAATTGTTTTCCAAATACAGTATTCCTCTTATTTGTAAAAAGAATCAGTCCTATATTTACAATAAAAATCATGATGCAACTGCCACAGAAAACGGCTCACCCAGCTTTTACTTCATGTCCATTTCCCGCCCCTTCACTTCCCCGCCGCGGGAGGGACCCTTGGCCGCGGAGAGCGTCTGTGTGCAAGACGCAGCGGGCGCCTCGGGCTGCCAGAGTAGCGGCGGAGCTACGCAGTCACGGGTGGACGCGTCCGCAGGCGCATACCGCCTTCGCGTTCTCCCTGATTTTTGCACTTTCTCTGGTCTGCTCTCCCTGTCACTATTGACTTCTGCAGTGTTCGTTCCGACTCTCCCCAGTCTCCTGTGCATCTACGTGGGCCTTGGCTTACTCACCTGAGGCCCACCTGTCTAGGTCACAGTCTGCTCCATAGTAACTTAAGTCTGAATGCAAAATTTACCGCTTTTCTCCCTCCCCCTCCCCTTTTATATTTTGGATGTTACAATTTTCGTTTTTGTTCAGTGTATCCCTTGACTAATTATTGTAATGCTTAATTTTACTGCTTTTGCCATTTATTTTACATGCTAGCTTTATAAGTAATTCATCCTGAATCTATCCTATATATTTATCTTCACCAGTGAGATTTCCTCTTTCATATATCCTTTGCTACTCACTAGTGCATTTCCTTTTCAGTTTAAGCCCCATTAGCATTCTTCTAAGGTTGCTTTAGTGGTTATAATTCCTTTACTTTTGCTTGTCTAGGACGCTTTGTATTTTCTTCAGTTCTGAGTGGTACCTGAGTTAGAGAATTCTTGGTTGGAAGTTTTTTCCTTCCAGCATTTTTAATATATAGTACCACTCCCTTCTCGCCTGCAGAGTTTCTGCTGAAATACCTGCTTGCAGCCTTATGGACGTGAAGAGTTCTATTTACATAACAAGCTGTTGTTCTCTCACCGCCTTTAAGATTCTTTATCTGTAACTTTCTTTTAGCATTTGAATTACAGCATGTCTGGTCTCTTTGTGTTTATCTTGTTTGGATTCCTCTGCTTCCTGGGTGTTTGTTTCCTGCCCCAGATTAGGGAAGTTTTTAGCTATTATTTCTTCAAAGAGGCTTTCTCCCCCTTTTTGTGCTCTCGTCCTGGAGCCTCTGTAGTGTGGGTGCTAACTCCACGAGACGGTGCTGCCAGGCTCCCTCACGGCACCTGCAAACGCAGGTTTCCCCATTCGGGTGCCGTCTGTGTGAGGTCTGCTGCTGCGGCCTCTGGCCTCTGGCGACCGTCTGCGCCACTCGTCTTTGCTGAATCCCTCCAGGGGTTTGTTGTTGTCTCAGCTCATCCTCTGCCCTGTGACTCCATTTGGTGTTTTGTCTCTGTGTGAAGTCCTCTCTGCTTGCCCAGCTTCTCCAGGTGGTGGAGTCTTTTTATGACATGGCTTGGAACACTGTCGTGCAGGTTACTTCTCTCGCATTAAAGTGTTTTCCTGTGGCCTTGTCTTGTTCTGTTTGGGATGGATTCCTGCCTTCTCGTTTTGCGCACTCTGTGGTTTTTATATGTTAGTTGAAACAGCTGCCTCTCCCTCTTGAAGGACTGGCCTTGTGTGGGAGATGAACCCCATCTTTCAACCTCGCCTTTGCTCCTGGTTGTCTCTAGAACTTTTGTGATTGAACAGGCTGACTTGGTTTACAGCTGCCCGCTCTGAGGGGGTGCCAGTGGCTGGCAGGGATCCAGAGGCATGGAGCTGACCAACACCTGGTTTCAGGCTGTCTGAAAGCCCGGCCCTGAACTGTGCTAATAAATACGGGCTGTGGGGCTACGCTCACGGGCCCTCAGCCCCCAGCCAGAGACCTGGCATGTCTTGTTGCAGAAATCAGGGCTCAGAGGAGAATGTGCTCTCTGTCTGGGGTGCCGGTGAGCTGTGCCAGGGCCAGCGGGGGTCGGGGCAGAGATGGCCTGTCCCCACCTGCCTTCTTATAGAGTCCTCCGTAAATTCTGGTTTGGGGGCAAACTGGAACCTCTCAGATAAGCAAACAGGAAAACCGGGGTGGGGGGGGTGCCCTGGAGCGTGCTAGTTGGGGCAGTCCCAGGGTTCCCAACAACAAGGGCCAGGAGATCACGGGGTCCCTGCTGAGGCCTGCCCGCGTGAGGCTCCGCTCCGGCCGCTGGCCCCGCCCGCCCACGTCGAGGGGACCCGCGTGCGCGCTGCGCTGGGCTGGGCGGAGGGAGCCGCGGAGAGCGCTGCTTGGGGCGCGGGGCTCCTCGCCCGGCCCCGCGTGCAGCCGCGCCCGCCGGCCCGAGCGCCCCGCCGCCCTCCCGGTGCTCATCTTGGTCCCTCTCGGCCTCCCGGCTCCTCTGCACGTAACCCCGCTGTCTGGGGCCCGCCCGGGTGCGGCCACTGCTCGGGGGTTCTCGGGGAAACGCGTCCCCTCCTCCCTGACTTGCCTCGGGCGCCCCTTCGCCCAGTGCGGGCGGGTCAGCCGCTGGTGAGGGGCACGTCTGAGGGAGCCCCGCGCCGTGAGTGTCTGGGTGTCCTGGAGACGGGTCCGGGTCACCGCGCCGGGGGCGCCCCGCTCCCGAGTCGCACGGGTTCTGAGGCCACAGGGTCTCCCGAGCTCCCCGCAGCCGGCACCGCCCATCCTGCCCCGTGTGCCGCAGCGCCCCGCCGCCCCACTGGGCGCCCCGCGTGTCCCTCCGTGGGGCCCGGCGGGGTCTGCGCGCCTGACTCGGCCGTGGCTGCTGTCCTCCAGCTTCGCGAACCTGGGCATCCTGCACGTGACCAAGAAGAAGGTCTTTGAGACCCTGGAGGCCCGGATGACGGACGCGTGCGTGCGGGGCTACAACCCCGGGCTCCTGGTGCACCCCGACCTGGCCTACCTGCAGGCGGAAGGCGGAGGCGACCGGCAGCTCACAGGTCGGTGCGCCCCGGAGCCCGGCCCTGGCGCGGGCCTCCCCCAGCGCCCCCACCCCCGCGCGCCCGCCCTCTGAGCGGCCCCTGCCAGCCCCTGCCGCCACCGCCCGGCCCAGGGTCAGTCCACGCCCTCGGGGCGGCTTCTGCAGCTCCCACCTCGCTGCCCTTCCTGTCGACCCAACTGGCCGCTCAAGACCGCGCCGGAGAGCGCCCCGGGACCCCCGTGGGCCTGGACTCCGGCACCGGCAGGCTCTCTCAGGGCAGCGCTGGCCGTTTCTGCTTGTTGCTCTGCCCTCCAGCCTGACGCCTCAGCACCCAGGCCCGGCCCCCCAGAACCGGCGTCTGTTGCACTAGACACGCCCCAGACGCCCCTCCCGGCAGGGTCGCCGCCCCGCCCCTGTCCGGGGCTCGCGGGCGCCCCCTGCTGCCCCTCGCGCGTCCAGGCGGCCCTCACCTGGCCCGGCCCCACGGCTGCCGTCTCTCCGCGGCCCTCCGAGCGGCCCGGCAGCTCTGCTGCCCACTGCCCCTCGCACCCAGCGTGTCCCCCCTGCTCACCCCAGAAGCCCTCACTCTCCCTCTTCACATCCACGTGCTCCCAGCCCCCTGGGTTGGGGCGGGGCCTGCACCCCAGACCTCGGGGCCCCTCTGCAGCCCGCGCCACGCACCTCTGTGCACGCGCCCTCGAGCAACCGCCCTCATGATGCTGCAGCGGCGCGCAGCGCACGGAGTCCCTGGCGGGAGCCAGGCCGAGCCCCAGCGGCGGGCGGGCTCTGGGGGTGCAGCCTGACCCGCCCCCCCGCCGGCCCTGCGCCGCCCCGAGACGCTGCCCCTGACCGGCGCGCTGTGCCCTAGACCGGGAGAAGGAGACCATCCGGCAGGCCGCCCTGGCGCAGACCAAGGAGATGGACCTGAGCGTGGTGCGCCTCATGTTCACGGCCTTCCTGCCCGACAGCACCGGCAGCTTCACGCGGCGCCTGGAGCCCGTGGTGTCCGACCCCATCTACGACAGCAGTGAGTGCCGCCCGCCCGCGGGGCTCGGCCCAGCCGTCTGCCTCCTCCGCGCCGGGCCGCGGGACTCTGCTGCTCTCCGCCCCGCGAGGGCGCGCTGCCGCCTGGGCCGGGGCTCGGCCGCGGGGCGCCCCACTCGCTCGGCCGCGGCCCAGGCTCTGTCGTTCCCCGAGACGCTTCCCCCACCCGCCATGCCCGCCTGCTGCTCGCGGGCGCGTGGCCTCGGGGACAGGTGGCCCCCAGGGCCCGGCCCGGCTCCAAGTGCCAGTGGCTGAGTGCTCTAGGCAGGTTTGAGGGGAAGTGGAAGACTTGCAAAACGATAGACTCTGCCCCAAAGAGCGCCCCAAAATGCAGCCGTTGGGGGAAGCAGAAAAAGGAAGCGTGTGCTGTTACCACGGGAAGCTCTGTGCCCCTGACCACACGGAATCCTAATTTAGTTTGTGGAAAGGAAATGCAGCAGCTCCTTTTTTTCTTGTCTGTAGAATAACAATGAATAGTTTAAGAAAATTGAGCATTTTCCCAAACTGTTCAGGGCTCCTGTGGCTAGAGCAGGGGCGGCAGTAAGTCTGTGGCGCGGGCCCGGCCGGCCCCACAGACGCGCTGGCCTGACGCTGCCCGCACAGCAGACCCGCGTTGGTTCCGGGCTCCCCACGGGTGTCGGGAGAGGCAGCCCTGCCCTGCCCGCCTCCCGCGTGGGGCGTCGCCTGCCTGGGCCCTCTCGAGCGCCGTGGGCAGCAATCCCGTGGGCCTGGGCGGGGCCTGCCGTGACGCCTGCTGCTCTCCCCTGCGGACAGAAGCCCCCAACGCGTCCAACCTGAAGATCGTCAGGATGGACCGGACGGCGGGCTGCGTGACCGGCGGGGAGGAGATCTACCTCCTCTGCGACAAGGTTCAGAAAGGTGCGTGCGCCGCGCGGGCCGGCCGCGTCCCCTCCGCCGTCCCGCTCAGAGGACTTGTGCGTCTTCCTCTTCTAGAAGGGCTGGTATTTTCTAAGCGCTTTTACTTTTTGAGATTTCAACAGAAGAGGTGATGACAAATCAGTCACATTTCGGTGTGTTTTGTGCTTTAAACCTTGGTGTCTGGATTTAGTTAAATCTATCGCCCCGCTTCTCTCTCCCGCTCTCTCTCTCACACACACAGCGAAGTTCTTGTAGTGTCCACTGCTGTGTTGCGACACTGAGCAGGCGTCTCCAGACGCCCAATGGCCCTGAAGGTGACGAAGAGGAGGAAAGAGAAAGGGGAACGGAGGGCTTCTGAGCACATTTCTGTCTTCATTCTCGCTTTCAGGAAAGGTTCTTGGCCTTGCGGCGTGTTGCACAGATCAGCCCGCAAAACTAGGTGTGACTTCTCAGGCTGCACTCACTTTAAAAATACAATCCAATGTGTAGGTAATTAAGGTGATCACTGTTAACCCATTGTTTGCGGGTAGTTTTTATCACACACCAACAGGTGGCGCGGGTCATTTTTGCTAATTTTTTACCTATAAAAAAAGTATGAAAATAAACATTTACACGTTACCCGCATTCTACCGCTAGTCTATAAAAAACGTGTTAATACGTGTCCCGCGCTCTACCACCAGTCAGCGTAAAACACATAAATACGTTTCCCGCGTGCAATGTGTTAAGCGATGAGCTACGCAATGAGCATTTTCGAAGTCAGCAGACCCTGGCTGAGTGCAGCCCCTCAATACAAAAACTAGAGCTTAAAAAGAGGAACATTCTTATGTGAGGCTAAGCGCTCCGAGGTAGGCCAGAGAAAAGGAGATCGGGTGTTGAGGTAAAGGGTGTATCTTTACCCACAAAGACTCGCTGTCTCTGCGTGCCTCTGCGTCGGCCCCTTCCGTGATGGGGCCCAGGTTCCCGGGTGGCCCCGCGAGAGCCGCAGGTTGAGCGTGTGTGGTTCTCAATGGCTCTCGTGCGGGGGGTGTTCAGTAAGAGAAGTTTGTGGCAGCTTGAAGAGTCTGAGCAGCGAGCGAGCTCAGTGTCAGTCTGCTCTGAGGGCCGGGAGCGAACCCGGAGACGGTGTGATCCCGCCCCGGTGTTCCTAAGCTCGCACCTAGCAGAAAGGCAGACGCATCTCTGAAGTCGCGCGCGGGCCTTCCTGCGATCTGTCTGCGAGCTGTGCAGCCTTGGGAAAGCTACCTGACCTCTCTGGACTGTTTCTCTTGTGTAAAATGAGGCTGTCGATAGACCCCGCCTCAGTGGCTGCGAGGATCAGGAGTGTGTAGAGGGAGAGTGAGGAGAGACAGACGCGGCGGCTCCGAGCCGGGCGCTCTGGAGTGGGGTGTCAGGGCGTGAATCTGCATCTCCTTAGGCCGCCTTTGGGGACTCCAACGTCACTGTCCATGTTTTTCAGGCGTGAACTGGCTTGGAAAAGGAGAAGTGGGAGGGTCAAAGATTCAGTAAAGAAAACTCAGTTCAAAGAAGTAAATGTAGTCTCTGTCATTGAAACGTGGGGTCCATTATTGGGACTAATAAAAACCATTGATTTGGGCGAATTTTAAGCGACTCAAGTCCTTTTCCTCTTGCGCTCTCGGCGGTGTAGTGAGAACGCAGGAGGCGGGGTCTTGAGCCCGTTTTCTTCCCAGCGTGTTCTCACCGCCCCCGGGGAGGCCTAACTGACTGACTGTTCGCAGATGACATCCAGATCCGATTTTACGAGGAGGAGGAAAACGGCGGGATCTGGGAAGGATTTGGCGATTTCTCCCCCACCGATGTTCACAGACAGGTAGGGTGGGGCGCCTTCGTGTCCACACGTGGGGAAGGAGGCTGAGTGCCTGGCCTGCCTGAGCGCGCCGTGGCTGGGACTGTCGCTGCCTCTCCTCACCTGCCCGCACCGGGGCAGCCCCGGGTCCCCGCCTCTCCTCACCTGCCGGTGTTTGTCCTGGTGCGTGGGGGCCGCCGTGTCCGAGCCGCAGGCGCTGGGTTAAAAGCGGGCACGTAAACAGGCGCGTCTCCGCGCGGGTGTGTGGGCCCGTGTGCGGTCAGGGCCCAGGTCCGCTGTGACCGGAGCTGCAGCCTGTCAGCAGGCCCGCGCCCTTGGGAGCGCCTCACACCTGCTGTCCATACGGCCCCACGCCCACCCGCCGGGGGCTTCCACACGGGCGTGGGCGCACGGCTGGGCCCAGCGGCGCCTGCCAGGCCAGCCCAGGACGCCCATCGACAAGCGACGACACGGACCGTGTAGGAAGGAGGCGACCCTCCGGGAGGCTGATGTCTCCATGACACAGCCCGGCCCCAGGGGCCGGCGAGCCCGGGGCAGGGGCGGGGGAGCCGGGCTTGCAGGCTGCGCTGCGGGCGGACGGCCGTCCTTGCCAGGAAGGAAGGAAAGGACCTGAGCGCCGCCAGCTACTGAGCACAGAGCGCAGGGCCTGTCTGCGCTGCAGCCTCGGCGGCCAGCGAGCAGCACGCTCGGGGAGGACTCGCCGCACACGCGCGTGCACAGACGGCCGCGGGGAAGGCGCGTGTCCGTCTGCCGGTGCGCAGAGACGCGGGGGCGTGCGTGGGGGCGGCGGGGTTTGCGCGGGTGCGGGCGGCAGAGCTGAAGCCGGAGACTGAAGACGCCCGCAGTGCGGCGCCCGCCTCCGCGAGGAGGCTGCCCCAGGGGTCCGCGCCCCCGCCGCCCTGCCTGCGGCGTCACGTGCCGGCCCCTCCCTCTCCGCGGCGGGGTGCTCTGACCCCGCACGCACCCTCGAGGTTCCAGGGCTGACTTGGAAGGGGGCAGGGGCGCGTGCGGCGATCCATGTGATTTGCCAAGGCTCGGGGGGTAATGAAGCGCCCTCAGCACGCTGGCGCGGCCGCACACTGGACGCCGGGCGGGCAGCGGGGCAGGGGCGGCCGGCCCGCCCAGCGCCTGGGTCTCTGTGTCCGCAGTTTGCCATTGTCTTCAAGACGCCCAAGTACAAGGACGTGAACATCACCAAGCCGGCCTCCGTGTTCGTCCAGCTCCGGAGGAAGTCCGACCTGGAAACCAGCGAGCCGAAGCCTTTCCTCTACTACCCCGAGATCAAAGGTAGCTCAGCGCGTGAGCTGCTCCGGTGACGCCGCCCAGCAGAGCCCCCGCCCCTCAGCAGCTCCCCGAGAGCAGCCCGCGCGTCACGTCCTGTTTGGGGTCATGGGGCTGAGTCTGCGCTTTTACAATGTCATTTCTTGCAAGCTGAGAGGAGACGCAGACGCTCCAGACTGGCTCCCCGCTTTGACATGGGGTGTGGGGCAGGCTGTGAGCACGGTGGGGCGCTTCTTCCCGCACGAGACGCCCCCGGGGGCCGGCCCTCCCCCGTTAGTTAGGATGTGAGTCGCGGCTCCGACGGCCTCCGCCCCACACACGCAGCGTCCGGGCTCCCCGAGCCCCGTGGGGGGCGGGGGCCTGTGGGGCGCTGGGGAGGCCCGGCCAGGCCTGTGTGCAGGGCCTGCCTCGGCGGCTTCGCGGAGACCCGGGGCTGCAGCGAGCCAGCCGAGCGGTGGGGGCCCCTGGTCATCGTCTGCGGCCCGTGGCCTCCTGCTGGGCAGCGGCGAGGGGCCCCCTGGGGGCAGCTGGGCAGCGGCTGGTGGTGGGCAGCGGCTGGCGTCGGTGCCACCCCGCCGAGGCCTCTGCGGAGGGCGGTGGCGGCTCTTCGGCGCCCCCTCCGGGCCGGCCGCTCCCGGCGCTCTGTGCGGGCCTCGGGCTGAGCGGCCAGTGCGCTGCCCGCCTGGGCTTCCGGGGCCGCGCGGGGAGCTCGCGCCCATCGGGCGCGGCCGCCAGGGAGGCGGGCTCGAGGCGCAGTAGGGGGTCTCCCGAGCGCAGACCCCGGCCACACCGCCTCCGGGGCGGCTCCTCGGCCCGAGGGGGACGCGGGGTAGGAGGGCGGCGGCGGGCCCAGGGCGGCGGGAGCCACGAGGCGCCCCCGGGCTGTTGTCTCCGGCCCGTGTGGCTCCCCACAGCGCCGGGCGCGCCCCCACCGTGCCGTCTCCCCGCAGACAAGGAGGAGGTGCAGCGCAAGCGGCAGAAGCTCATGCCCAACTTCTCCGACAGCTTCGGCGGCGGCGCGGGCCCCGGGCCTGGGGGCGGGGGCATGTTCGGGAGCAGCGGCGGCGGGGCCGGGGGCGCCGGCCCAGGTAGGCTGGGGGGCCGTCCCGGCGTGGGGGGCTCGCTGGGGTGAAAGGCGGAGTCCTGGGGCCTGCAGCTGTCTCCGCGCCCTGCTGCCGGCAGGGGGCGCCCGGGGCCTCCCCCGCCGGGGGCCCAGCTGTTTGTCCCCACACCCGCGGCGGGGGGCTGGGGGGCGGCCTCTGCCCTGAACCCCACTGCGCGGAGCAGCCCCGAAAGGCGGCCCCACTCTGTGGGCCCCCCGGGGCCCCCACCCCGCATTCAGAGTCCCCGAAGTCAGACCGCGTGTGGAGAGCGCCCTCGGGAGTCGGGGTGCCCTGCGCCCCGCAGGCCGAGACCCCACACGTCGTCACCGGCCCCACTGCGTTCCAGGGTACGGCTTCCCCCACTACGGGTTCCCCACGTACGGCGGAATCACCTTCCACCCCGGAGCCACGAAATCGAGCGCCGGCATGAAGCACGGTACGGGAAGCTCCTCGGGGCGGAGAAAGCGACATGACCCCGGGGCAGTTTTTAGACCGCGATTTGCCACATTCTCGTTAAACGGGCCAAGCCAGGAAGCCCCTTCCCCCCAAAACCAGCGCCGGGGCTGACCGCCCGGTCACACATGCTTCGGGGCGGCAGGACCCCGCGGGGGGCAGACCCGCCGCCCACACCCCTGCTGCCACCTCCAGGCACGGCCGGGCTCGTGGACGGGCTGCTCCCCAAGCACCCCAGCGCCCCCCAAGGCGCTTTCCCGTCCGAGTGCGCCTCGCACCCCGACGGGCTGCGGCTCCTCCCTGCGCAGCCCACGGCGCCCCCGCTCAGGGACGGCTCCGGTCACTGCCCCGAGGAACCGGGTCCCCCGCCTGTACCCCGTGGCCGGGGAGCGTGCCCCCGTCGGCCTGCCCCTCGCGGGGACAGGACCCCTGCCCTGGGGTGCGCCCCTGCACGTGCTCAGCCCAGCGAGCGGCCGGGGCGAGGCTGCAGGCCCCAGGCCGCCCCTGCGCCCCGGCCGCTGACCTCGCTCTCCCCAGGGTCCTCGGACGCCCCGTCCCCGAGCGGGCCGGCCAACGGAGACGGGACGCGCTGCGCGGAGGCCCCTGGGGCCGCGGAGGCGCCGGCCGGCGGGGGCCCCGGCTTCCCAGGTGTGTGGGGCGGGGGCGGGGGGCTGCTGGGGGGCCCCAGCCCAGCAGCCCCGACTCGCATCCTCGCGTGGCCTGACTGACCGGCGCATTCGCCCGGCGGTCGGCGAGGCGCGACTTTGCCGCTGAGCCGCAGCCTGCGGCTGGGGGGCGCGCGGGGGGCCTCCGGGAGCCCCGGCCCCCCGGCCGTGCAGACACCGCTCTCTGCGCACCCCTCAAGGGCCCGTGCGCCTGGCTAGCTGGGGGCGCGCAGCAGCCACAGGCGGGCCCAGCACCCGCCTGGCTCCGGCCGGGTCCTGTCCCCGGGCCGCACGCGGCGCCCCATGAGAGGGCCTGCCGCGCCCCGACTGTCTGCGGGGCGGCAAGCCCCGCCCCTCCCGCGAGACCGCCCCGCCCCGCCCCGCCCCCTGGCAGACGCGGCCCTGTCCGGAACCACGCCTCCGTCGTGGGCGGGCCGGGAGCGGGCCGCGGTGACCAACGCCCGCCCTGCAGACCGCCTCTTCCTGGAGAAGGCAATGCAGCTGGCCAAGCGGCACGCCAACGCCCTCTTCGACTACGCCGTGACCGGGGACGTGAAGATGCTGCTGGCCGTCCAGCGCCACCTCGCCGCCGTGCAGGACGAGAATGGGGACAGGTGGGTCAGCGGCGCTGGGGAGCCCGGGCAGGCGCCTGGCCAGCGGGGGCCGGGCAGCAGCGGGGCCGGCGAGCGGGACGGCTTCCTCGCGCCCCGCCGCTGCAGAGGTGCGGCCCCGCGGGGGGCGTCTGCTTTGACGCCGCGGAGCCCGGGCCTGCGGTGCTCAAGGGGCAGCCCCGGGCGCTGGCCCCCACAGCCCTCTGGGCCCGCCCCGCCCCGCCCCGCCCCGCCCCGCCCCGGGACGTCTCGCGTGCCGGTCCCGCCTCCCGCAAAGACCAAGCGCGGCTTGGGCGGCCTGGGGGTGCCGACACCCCCAGGTGCCCTTCCCGCGGGGGCACCTGCGCCCCGTCCAGGGGAGGAGCGGGCGGCCGGGGCCTCGCAGGGTAAAGCAGCAGCCCGGGCGGAGGCCCGTGCCCGCGGACAGTCCCGTGCAGGGCTGTCCCGCCCCCCGCCGGCCAGCAGGCGAGGACAGCGCAGGCTTTGCAGTCCCACCGTCGCGGTGCGGGCCCAGGGCCCTGTGCCACCGCGCCCAGGGAGCCGGGCCCAGCGTGCCCTGGGGGACGCCTGCGTGGGGGGCCAGTCTCCTCTGGGGGCTCACCCCCGCCCACCGTGCGGGGCAGGGCCCCGGGCGGCGCCTGGTCAGACCCGCGTCTGGCATCACCGCAGAGCGAGCCGGCGCCAGGCAGCCCGGGCTGCGGAGTCCGGGAAGCTCTGAGGCCCCGGGGCTGGCTCCAGGCGCTGCCCCCCGGCGGCCCCCAGCGCCTCCCCTCCTGGTCTCGGCATCTGAACTCTGCCGGCCCCGAGGGCCCGGGGAGACGAGACGGGGCTGCAGCAGCTCGGGGCGGCTCTGAGGATGGAGGACAGCGCGGGCCTTGTCCCGCAGAGGGGCCGCCTGGGGAACGCACGGCCACGTGGCCGTCAGGCTGGCCCCAGGGCCTCCCCCGCGGCTGGGGGCCTCCCGGCGTCTGCCCGGGTCCCGCCGTGCTCACGCCACTGCCCAGGCCCCGGGCCGAGCGCCGAGCTGGGGCCGCAGGAGACCCCGGCACACGCGAAACACTCGGGGTCCCGACGAAGCTCGGTCTGCGGCCGGATGCAGTCCGCGGCCCCCTGGGGCCCTGGCCGCCCTGGGCTGACCGCCGTGTCCTGCGCAGCGTCCTGCACCTGGCCGTCATCCACCTGCACGCGCAGCTCGTGAGGGACCTGCTGGAAGTCACGTCCGGCTGTGTGTGCGAGGACATCGTCAACATGAGGAACGACCTGTACCAGGTGGGCGCGGGCGGCGCGGGCCGCGGGGCTCTCGGCCGGGCGCGTCCGTGTGCTCGCCGCCGTGTGCGCCGCGCGTTTGGAGGTCGCCATCCGTGACCGTTCCCGGCGCAGCAGCGCCCCTGTGCGGACGGGGTCACTGCTCCCGCCCCGGTGCCGCGGGCAGGAAGTCCGGGCACCCGCTCCCCACCCCTGCCGCCCTCCCCAGCCCGCTCGGTCCAGAAAACTCAGCGACGCTGTAACATCAGGGAAAACGAAACTGGAAAATTGACACTGACAGCGCAGTGTCCCATAACGCACGCCTGCGCACTGCGGGGGCGGGGGCGCCCCGGGCCCTGCGGACGGCTCCTGGCCGCAGCGCACAGCCCCCAGCGCGCTCCCTTGTCCCGGCCCCTGCTCTGCGCAGCGACTCCTCCCTCGGGCGCACGCGGCGTCACCCCAAGCTGCAGGCGCCCTCGGGACGGCTGCGCGCGGGAGGAGGCTCCCTCTGGGCCGGCCGGGGGTCAGCGCGGCTGCAGGGCGGCCTCCTAGTGCCCCTCCTCGGCCCGGGGTCGGGAACGCCGCTGGACAGGGCGCGGCCTGGCGGCTCCGGGGTCCTCCCGGACGCTGCTGCCTTGGCCGAGCCGCGGAGGCCGCCAGGTGCTCACCCCAGGTCTCCTGCTGCCCCGGGTGGCCGTGGACGCCCTCTCCCTGCCGCACGGACCCCGCGTCAGCCTCGCGGCCTCTGCTCTGGCCCGGCCCGGCCAGGGCGTCCTGGGAGGGCGCGGGGCGTGCTGGGGGCGCCGAGCTGCGTCAGCCCCGCCCTGGGATTAATGGACACGCCCCTTCGGCACCCCAGAGCTGAGGCCCAGCGGGGGCTGCCCGGGGGACCTGGGTGTGCGGCCGCGGCGCGAAGGGCGCGCTGCCCGTTGGCCGTGTCCAGGAGGCAGCCCCAGCGGCGCCCGGAACCACAGCGCAGTCCCGGTTCTGTGTGGCGGTGCCGGCTCGGCACAGCCACCGCCGCAGCCCCCCGGGAGCCAGGCGCTCGGCCCCGGAGGTGACCCCGGCCCGCGGGACGAGCGCGAGCCCCAGGAGGGCAGCAGCCCCGCCGGGCGGAGCGGCCTGTGCGGCGGGGACCGGCACCTCCTCGCCGCGCCCCTGCGGCGGCGCTGACCGCGGCCGGCCTCCCCCTCGCAGACGCCCCTGCACCTGGCCGTGGTGACGCAGCAGGAGGCCGTGGTGGAGGCCCTGCTGGCCGCGGGCGCCGACCCCAGCCTGCTGGACCGCGCGGGCAACTCCGTGCTGCACCTGGCGGCCGCGCGCGGCCACGACAAGGTCCTGGGCGTCCTGCTCCGGCACCGGCGGGCGGCGCTGCTGCTGGACCAGCCCAACGCGGACGGTGAGGCCCGGGCGGGGCGGCGCTGGGGGAGGTCGCGGCGGAGGCCGTGGGGGTGGAGCGCCGCCGCAGCCCTCCGCCCGCCGGGGTGACCCGCCCGCCCGCCCGCAGGTCTGACCGCCATGCACGCGGCCGTGGCCAGCAGCAGCCTGTCCTGCCTGCTGCTGCTGCTGGCTGCGGGCGCCGACGTCAACGCCCAGGAGCGGAAGTCGGGGCGCACAGCGCTGCACCTGGCCGCGGAGCGCGACGACATCTCCTTGGCGGGCTGCCTGCTCCTGGAGGTGAGCGCGGCCCTCCCCCGCGGGCCGGGCTGCTGGGGCGGAACCGGCCGGGAGGCCCCCTCGGCGCCCCCTCCCGGGCACTCTCACGGCCCGCGCCCCGGGAGGGCGGCCGCCCCGCTGACCGCCCGGGGCCGCCCGCAGGGGGACGCCGACGTGGACAGCACCACGTACGACGGCACCACGCCGCTGCACATCGCGGCCGGGAGGGGCTCCACGCGGCTGGCGGCGCTGCTGCTCGCGGCAGGTAGGCCGGACGGGGTGGCCGGTGCCAGCCGGCGCCGGGGGTCGGCCTCCCCCTGGGCTGTGGGGTGCAGCCGCCGCAACCGGAGACCGTCTGGGCGTGACGTCATGCCGGGGCGGCCCACTGCGCCCCACTGCTGGTCCCCAGCGGGCCGCGGTCTGTCCTCAGGCCCTTCCCGCCAGGCGCAGAGGGGCTCGTGGTGTCTCAGGCGGCGCCGCGCGGGGAGTCAGTCTGGGCGCGTCGCCGTGGTCGCCGGCCCGGGGTGCCAGCCCTGCCGCCTCAGGCTCCCGACCCCCACCTGCGGCCGGTGGCGTGTCGCCCGAGTGCTGGTCCCTGGAGAGCCCCTGCCCACACGGGCGGGAGCCGGCGCCTCCTGAGCCCCGGCCGGCCGGCTCACCCCTGGCCGCACTTCGCAGGCGCAGACCCCCTGGTGGAGAACTTCGAGCCCCTGTACGACCCCGACAGCTCCTGGGAGCAGGACGGGGAGGACGAAGGCGTGGTGCCCGGGACCACGCCGCTGGACATGGCCGCCAGCTGGCAGGTGGGTGGCCGAGTGGGCCCCGCTCTCCCTGCGCGCCTCCCGCTCGGCGGGGTGCCCTGGAGAGCTGGTCAGCAGCGGGCGGGGCGGGGCGGGGCGGGGCGCGGTTGGAGGAGGGCGCCGCAGTGGCCGTAAGCACTTCCCCCGAGTTCACACCACGCTCCGGCCCCCCAACCCCTGCGAAGCTGGGAGCAGCTCAGGCTTGCTGAGCACCTCGGTGGTGATTTCTGAACATAAAGAAAACCCAAACCTCAGGGTTTCAGTGCTTAAAAAGTGGCGTCCAGCTGCCCCGTGGCCCGGCCTGGGCGGCCCTCTGGGGTCCTGGGGCCGCCCCCGCCCGCCCACGGGGCTGTGACCCCGCAGCCTGACCCCGGAGGCCGCATCCTCGAGCGCCCGTCTGCGCACCTGTCCAGCGCCCGCCGGGGGGGCCCAGGCGCGCGCGGAGGCCGCTGACCGGGGCGGGCCGGGCCCTGCAGTCTCGTCCTGGCCCGCGCCCGGCCCGCCTCACCGGCCGCCTCCCGCAGGTGTTCGACATCCTGACCGGGAAGCCCCGCCGGCCCCAGCTCCCGCCCGACGACCTGCCGGCCCACGGTGAGGGCGGGGCCCTGCTGCGGGTGCCGGGCGGGCGGGCGGGGCGGGACGGCGGGGCCACACGCGGGTCTCCGTCCCTGCAGGCGACGTGCGGCAGCTGACCCAAGAGGCCAAGCTGCGGCTCTACGCGCTCCTGGAAGCCCCCGAGCCCGACAAGAACTGGGCCACGCTGGCCCAGAAGCTGGGCCTGGGGGTCCTGAACAACGCCTTCCGGCTGAGCCCCGCGCCCTCCAAGACGCTCATGGACAACTACGAGGTGAGGCCGCGGGAGCCGCGGGGAGGGCGCGGGCAGGGCGACCCCGCCCCGCGGCTTCCGGCCTGAGCACAGCCCTGCAGGTCTGCGGCGGCACCGTCAGGGAGCTGGTGGCGGCCCTCCGGCAGATGGGCTACACGGAGGCCGTGGACGTCATCCAGGCGGCCTTCTGCCCCGCGGGGCCCGCGTCCCCCGGCCCCAAGGAGACCCCGTCGCAGGCCCGCGCCCCGCCGCTGTCGCCCTCCTGCACCAGGCCGCAGACAGGTGAGGCGGCGGGGGCGGGGGCGCCGGGGGCTCCCTGCCGTCTCCAGGACGCCCCCACACCGGCCCAGGGGCGGAGACGCTGCAGGCGCGGGCCTGTGGGGCACCCCAGCACCCCTGGCCCACCGCGGCCTCGGGCCCCTGAGCGGCCCCTCCCAAAGCCGCGCCGCGAGGTCTGCGCACCGGAAGCCCGCGCCGGCGGGGGGTGAGCCGCAGTGAAACGGCGTCCGACCGTGCGCAGCGCGGCAGGGGAGGCCCCCGCGGCCGCCTCTGGCCGGCTGCACCCCGAGAGCACACCGTCAGTGTTGCTCCCCTCACCGCGCCCCTCCCCCAGACGAGCGCGAGGACAGCGTGTGCGACAGCGGCGTGGAGACGTCCTTCCGCAAGCTCAGCTTCACCGACGCCCTGACCGGCGGGGGCTCCCTGCTGGGGCTCAGCAAGGCGCCCCACGGCTACGTGCAGGAAGCGCCCCTCCAGGGCAAGATCTAGCGGCGGCCGGCCAGCACCAGCCCGGCTCTGCAGCCCGCGCAGAGGACGGACGAGCCCCGACGTGCACGAGCCGCCCGCGCCCCCCGCTCCGGCTCGGTCCTGGAGACGCGCGCCGCCCTGTCCTCAGCGACTTTCGGGGCGCACTCACCCGTCGCGGCAGGCGCCCTTGCTTCCCCGGCTGCTTCTGCGGGCCCCTGGCGCCGTGCAGCACCCACGGAGCCCCCAGCAGGGCGGGCCGGCGAGCGGCAGCGGCGCGGCGACCTGTGACAGAGGAGAACTTGTACATGTCAATATTTAAGCCCGGTCACGATGGGTGCCGAAGCGGTCTTCCCCCTTTTCTGCGTTTTGCTATTGTAAATATGTTTTTAGATCAAATACTTTAAAGGAGAAAAATGTTGGATTTTAAAATGCTATTTTTTATTTTACTTTTATAATAAAAGGAAAAGCACTGGCCTCACCGTGTCTGATCTCGGCAGGGCCTTGAGGGGTGGGCTCCTGTCCCCACACCTGGTCAGCCAGGCCGGCGCAGGACCGGCCCCGCTCCGGGGCAGTGTCATCCAGAATGAACCAAAGGAGTTACGAGAGGAAGCGTTTGAAGCTACGATGAAAGCTGGTGTGGAAACCCTGGCCGGGCTCACCTCGCGCAGGCTGTGCCACCTCCTGCTTCTCCAGCGAGCCGGGGCGCCCCGCAGAGGCGGAGTCGCTCCCGTCAGCCTTCCGGGGTCTCAGGCCCCCGCGGAGGCCAGTGCTGCGGCCGCTGTTCCCTCAGAGAGAGAGGCGGGTCCTCTGAAGATGGCGCCTGTCCTGGACACTTCACTCCCCCCAGCCACTCGTCCCTGAAGGTCGTGTCTGTAAGGTCAAACGGCAGCTCTGACCTTCGGCCTCGGGGCAGGACAGGCCTCCGGGCTTGGGGCCGCTGTGGTGAGGCGGAGCCTCTCGGGGCCTTCTGGGCTCAGGCCAGAACAGGAGCGCCCTGCCCAGGCCCTGGGGCCCTCCTGCAGCCCAGACCTGGTGACAGCCACCAGCGGGGGGCCGGGCCACCCCTGCGTGAGGTCGCAGCCGGGGCCCCCTCCTGCCGCCACGCAGGTCCCCGAGTAGAGGAGACTCCGGTTTGGCCAAGGCAGGGGGCGGGGTGACCGTCCCCACGGCCGACGCCGGCACGAACAGCTTCGCCCTCAGGGAGCTACAAACAGTGGCCCCTTTGGGCTTCTGTTCCAGAACCTTCCAACCCCTCAGGTCTCAGTGAGGCCCCACAGGCGCCGGCCTGTGCGCTCGGCGCCGCTCCCGACCACCAGCAGAGGGCAGGGGGCGCCGGCGGCCGCCCAGACGCCCACACTGCGGGAAGCCGCTGCGGAGGCCTGGGGGCAGGCGCGCGACCCCGCCCCGCCAGGGGCTTCGGCCTCCGTTCGCAAGCGCCCCAACAGCTGCTGCTGAACCCCGTCTTCCCACTAGGAAGATTCGGGAGCTCACCCCGGACGCAAATCAGGGCCACGTGACTGCACCCCTCCAAGCTGGGAGAAAGACGCCCCATCTGAGAGAAAAGGGGGGCACGCTGGCGGGACGAGCCGCGGCCTGGAGCCGAGGACGAGCCAGGGCAGGCGGTGCCGCACAGACGCGAATTCGGCCCCGCACGCTCCGCGGCCCCCCCGGACGGCCCGCGCCTCTCTGCGCAGGCTGGGCTGGCCGGACGGCGTCCCCGGCCCGGGGCGCGGGCGCACAGGGAAGCGGAGTTGCTTCCCCGCCGCCCTCCGTGCGGTCAGGCCCCGAAAACGGCAACCCCCCCAGACGCTCCTCTGCCAAGCAGCAGGGACAGACGGACGGGAAGGCGGGCGGCCCTGGGGCTGCGGACCCAGCGCCTGGGGCGGGGCGCCCCTCTCCTCTCCCTGCTCCTTCGCCGTCCTCTCCCCGTTTCCCCCCCTCCTTCGCCTGCTCGCTTCCTCTCTAAGGGAGCCAGGCAGAAGGGGGCCCGGCTCTGGGTTGCGGAAACCGGGGTCCTCCCACCCCCCGCGGACGACAAGGCTCCTCCCGTGTCAGGTGTAGGACTCCCACGGGGCCGCACAAGGAGGGAGAGGAGTGGGCGCCCCGCCCCCGCCCACGGCAGAGGCCCCGCCCCTCCTGGCCACCCTGACCCCGCCCACGGCAGAGGCCCCGCCCACGGCAGAGGCCCCGCCCACGGGCGCCCTGACCCCCGCGCCTCCGTCCCCTGCGGACTCGCACGGCCCTGACGGAGCAGCCTCGCAGAGACCCCAAGTTCCGCCAGCGGGACAGACGAACCCGGGGGGACGGCAGAGGTGCCTCATCGCGGTGCCACCCGCAGCCAGGCCCCGAGTGCATGAGGGCAGCGCTGAGAGTGACCCGTGGACCGCGAAGCCCACTCGCGGGCCGCCCGCCCTGGCACAGAAAATGCTGAGCCCAACAGAAAGCCGAGTCCGCCTGCCCCTGCACGGAACAGGGCCGTCCACCTCGTGTCCACCGGGGGAGACGACTCCTGCCCCGTCCTCCGTGGGCCGCGTTTGGAGCGGGCGCCGGGACGGACCGCCGAGGAGGCAGGAGGGCGGGCTGCCGGCCAGACCCTCCCTCCCGCAGCCACTGCCGTGCTGGCCGCCCAGAGAGCCACGCGCGGCCGGATCGTGCAGCTCCAGGCACCGTGGGCAAGCGCGGCCGGGCCCACAGGCCCACAGCCCCGGGGCGCTGCTGTGCACGCGATTTGTAGGCTCTGGGGCCTTGATTTCACGCCAAAGGCACGCCAGAGCGCCCGGCCTGGGCCCCGCTCCCCGACATTCTGACCGCCTTCCCGGGTCCAAACCGTGTTGTCAGTTTGCTAACGCACAGCAGCGCGTCAACAAACGAACGCGTCAAGGCCGAGCGAGCGCGAGGGCCGGTTCGCCGCAGCGGGGCGAGTCTGAGCCACACCCCAGCCCCGAGCTCCAAGTCCCGGGGTGTGGACCTGAGGCCGCACCCAGACGCTTCCCAAGCCCCGCGGCCACGGCCACGCGGCGGGAGATTTTCTCAAAGGAGCGTCCCTCCGCTGGCCTCCGGGACAGCTGGCTGCTCGCGAGGCCCGAACGGCGCCGGGCCGCCCTCCGCAGCAAGCCCCCGCGGCGCCCGGCCCCCGGCCCTGCCCGAGGCAGGCGCGGCCAAGCGCCAGGGGCCCCCGCAGGCCGGGCCCTCAGCGCAGGTCGGCCAGGGAGGCCACGCGCAGAGACCGCCGCAGGGCGCTCGCGCTGGTGGGCGCCCAGGGCTGGAAGAGCACACGCCGCGTCCTCTGGGTCATGAGGAAGCCGTTGTCGCTGAAGCGGCCGGGGATGGCGCCCACGTCCAGCCAGACAAAGGGCGCCACGGCCGAGGTCTCCAGGTCGAAGACGAAGGCGTCGCCTCGCTGGGAGATGGCGGCCTGCGGGGAGGACAGCGCGTGAGGCCGCGGCCCCGCCCCTCACCAGCCGGGCACTTCCGCTCCGCGCGCTCGCGCCCCGGGGGTCCGGGCGGAGAGGAGCCGCCTCGGGAGCGGGGACAGCGCTCAAGGGGCGGACGCCCTGCCGACCCCACCCGGGAGCACCCAGGCCCAGACCGGAGGGCGCTGGCCCGCTGCGCTCCCCTGAATGCAGGCTCCGGGCGCACGCCTGCACCCCGGGGCTCCAGGGAGGCCGAAAAGCCCCCCGCACCCCAGAGGGACGGGCACCCCCGTGCCTACGAGAGGCCTGCAGCCCGTACTGACCGCACTGCCCCTCGGGGGCCAGCCTCACTGGGTGCCCCCGCGGGGGACAGAGCGGCCCGGGCGGGGACGGCCCAGCGCGGGGAGAAAAAGGCGCCACCCGGGTGCGGGGTGCCGGGCCCGGAGCCCCCCGCCGCGCTCGGCCGTCCTCGCCAAGGGGCTGCGGGGGCGACACTTCCGCCCCCTTCCCCGTCAGCTGCCACAGGGGCTCAGACGTCACCGACCGCTTCCTTCATAACTGAGGAGGAAAATGCGTTTCCAGCCCCAGGACTGGGTTTCGATGTGGCTATTTCTGCAGGCAAGGGGAAAAGCCCTCTCGGCCTGCTACAGCAGCAGAGAGCCACACACTCGCTGGAGGCAGCACTCTCGCGGAGGGGCACCCCATCTGCGTGGGGGCGGGGCGTCTGCGACCCAGGGAGACCCCGCGCCCGGCGCTCTGTAACCACACCCCCGCCACCCCCCTCTCTCCTGGCACCTGTGAAGGCATCTGGAGACTGCACTATTTGAAGCAAGAAATCAAGGAGTGGGAGAAATATTTGATTACTAAGCCACTAGGAACTACACGCGCTTCTGCTGGGCCTCGCACTAAGGCCCCTGCAGTTCCTGGGCCCTCTCCCTGGGCCTCGCCTGTCCGGCAGGTGCCCCAAAGTGCCCAGGCGGTGGGGGGGCGGCGGGCAGGGGGAGCCAGCAGGCGCTGGGGTGGCCCTGGGAGCCGCGGCCTCGCGCGCAGGGGGGGCCAGTCCCCAGTCCGGGCACCGGTCCCGGCGCAGAGGGCGGGCGGGAGAGGGGCTTACGGTGATGTTGGCCCTGCGGAGCCCCACGGCCTCCTTGGGGGACGCCAGGAAGTGGTAGTTGGTCGGGCCCAGGACCTGGCCGTCGGCGGAGAGGTCGAAGGAGACCACGCAGGCCTGCCGGGTGCAGTTCTGGCAGGCCTGCAGCAGCCCGGGCACCGGCTTCTGGAAGAGCAGCCGGGACTCGCCGGCCTTCAGCGCCAGGGACCGGGTCCTCAGCGAGCAGAGGGGCGCCAGCGAGCGCCACGCGTGGACCCGCACCTGCGGAGACAGCACAGCCCCCGTGAGGGCCCCTCGCCGCAGCCGCGCCCTCCCCGAGCCGCCTCTCGGCCGGGGTGCGAGTTCCACCGCAGGGCGACGGCTCGGGCTGGGAGCTCGGGGCTCTGCTGGGCCACAGGGGCGCGGCGGCCCCATCTGGAGGCCCCACAAGGTCACTGCGCAGTAAACGCCCAGCCCCGGGCCGCGGCCTCTGCGGTACGGTGCCGGTTGTGGTCATTTGCCCCCGGAAACAGGGTCGCCGGCCCCTGAAGCAGCCAACAGACATGCGGCCTTGGCAGCTACGGTCCGCGTCACCCAGATGTTTTATTCTCCGGCCGGGGGAACTCCCAGGACTGGAATTTCTTGTAGAAACTGCATCCCTGCGACACTCAGGCCGAAGGCACGGCATAAATGGGTGAATTTCACCCCAAAGAGGGGGAGTGTGACCCCAAGGGCAGCCCCTTCCATCGCAGGCACCAGACACCTCGATACAAACCACCTTCTCTGTGTTCCCCCAATGAGCCGTCACCAAGCACTCACCGTGAGCTGCACCGTGCGCTCCGCCGGGAGGTCGGAGACGCCGTAGATGAGCAGCTCGTCCCCGCTCTCGAAGCCCACGGGCAGCAGCGGGGCGAAGAAGCGCTGGGCGAAGTGGTGCAGCATCTTCCACTTGCCCCCGTACTCTGCAAACAGCCGCGTCAGCAGCAGCGGGCGTGGGGCTGCGCGGCCCGGCCCTGCCCGCCCCCGGCTCCCACACGGGCCCTGGGCACCCACCGAGAGAGGACCAGGAGGGCGCCGGCCAGATGTCGTTCAGCTGCCAGTACAGGGCCCCCATGGTGTGGCCCTCCCCGCCCACGACCTCGCTGCGGCTGCGGCGGTAGAACTCGGTCTGCGTCTTCACGCACTGGGCCTGCGTCACCTGGGGGCAGGGCGCACTGAGGAGACCACAGGCCTGGGGCTCCCCTCAAAGCCACCAGGGCTGGGGGAGCCTCCCCCCTCCTCACGCAAGGCCACGCCCAGCGGCCGCCGGAGGGCAGCCACCGGGCGAGGCCGGCCTTGGGCCCAGGGACCCGGCCCCGAGCTAAGGCTCCGCGGCGCAAAGGCCGCACTTCTGCAGGGACAGGCTCTCCCAGTCACAGCCACGTGAAAATAATTCTTCACTAGGAAGAACCCCAGGGCAGAGACGCCCGAGCCCGCGGTGGCCATCCCAGCCCTTCCTCTCCGCCCGCCGCGTCTGTGCGCCACGCCCACGTCTGACCCCAGCTGGCCGGCAGCGCGCGGCCGAGAGCGGAGGGAGACGCAGCGCCTTTCCTGTTCGGGGCTCTTGGGGCCACGCGGGGACGCGGGTGCTCGGAGCGGGCGCCCAGCCCTCTCGGAGGGCCGCGGGAGAGCCCAGAAGGGCGGCGCGGACAGCTCCTCCCGGGGAGCGCCAGCTGCTGCGGGGGGCAGCGCGGTGAGCCCCACACACCGCGTTCTGGGTTCTGCTCGGGTTCCGCTTGCGCCCCGCCGGACGCCAGCTGCCGTCTCCGCTCCGGGGCGCGGCGGGTGCTGCCGCTTGGACGCCCTCTAATTCTACCCGAGGGAAAGGCAAACAGACGCTCGTGCTCGAGAATCTTCGCGGCAGCACTGCCCGTGACAGCGAGAGGGCAGCGGGCCCAGCCTGGCGGGTGAGTCCCGGGGAACACGCCGCCCCCACGGAGCTCGGCGGCAGGAGCGCGGCTGCACAGGCCCGGCTGGGACGCGGGAGCTGCGAGGTCCACGCTCCGGGAAGCAGCCGGCCGCGTGGGTGCGGGGAGGCCTCGGTGACCACACCCGAGGGGCGAAATCAGACACCGTCCAAAGAAGAAAACTTACTATAATGACGTTTTAAAATGTAAAGAAAAGGAAGCCGGTTGCCAAGCGTCACGTGCTGTGTGACTCAACTACAGGCGCACACTGAGAACAGCGCGATGGAGCGCGGAAGCCGATGGACGGGTCTCTCCCGGTCGGCGGGAGCAGACACGGTGGGAGGAACCGGCCCGGGCTCCCGGCCAGGGCGGAGACGCGCCACGCAGGGCCCCGAGCCTCGGTCCGTGAGACTCGGTCTGTCCTCCGAGCTTTTTTTTTTTTTTAAGATTTATTTATGCATACCAGCGGGGTGCAGGCCAGAGGCGTGGGGCGGCGAGAGGGCTCACCAGAGACAGAGTGGGGAGCAGAACAGGCAGAGCGTCCTCTGAGCTTCTTCGCTGCGCACCCTGAACGCGCGGAGGGAGGTCAGGCAGCCCTTGCACCGACCAACGAGCAGCTCCAAGAACCAGCGGGGTTCGTGGGGCCTGCACAGGCTGGTGGGGGGCGCAGCAGTGAATCCCCTGCCTCCAGACTCCCCTGGGCCCCTGCCCAATTGTAGTGCACCGAGCCCTTTGCAGGAGGGGTCACCCCAAATCTGCTCTCTTAGAGAACAGCCATTCTGCGAGGTGCTCTCCCGCGGTGCTCACTCGCGTTTCCCTGGTGACAGTGCGCCATCTCCTTTGCGGGGACCTGCGGGTCCTCTGGCTTCTTTGGGAAAATGTCTGTTGGACGCTCTGCCCGCTTTGCTGGCTAGTGAGTTACATGAGCTCTTTCCGGGTTTTGGACACTCCTTTTCAGATATCACATATTTTTCTCCCAGCCAGCAGGCTGCGTTTGCTTTGGTGACGGGCTCCTCTGTGGTCAGAAGCTTCGGGGTTTGACGTAATCCCGCTTGTCTGCGTCGGCCATTGTTGCTTTCGTTTGGTATCAAATCCAAAAAATCGATGCTCAAGACCGACGGCAAGGGGCATACTGGGGCATACTGGGTATTCTTCCTCCGGGAGTTTTACGGCTTCAGCTCTTCCATTCAAGTCTGACCCACCCCGGGTTGCCTTCGGGCCTGGCATGAGAGGTGGGCAGCTTCTCTCCTGCCGCTGCCTGGGTTTCCCAGCGCCGCTCTGGGTGACTCTCCTTTCCTCACTGTGTGTTCTCGGCTCCTCAGTGCCGTCGCCTTGGCGTGCTTTGTCTCTGCTGTGTCACTGTTTCTTTTGTTGGATGTTAAGTTTGTGAGACTCATCCAAGCTAAGGTTGCTCTCAGTTGTTGGTGCCTGACCACCGCTCGGCTATTCCACTGTGTGAACAGACCACAACGTGCTTCTGAATTGTCAAAGAAGAGTTGGGAGGTTCCCATTTGGGGCTCTTATGACTAATGCTGCTTCTGTGAACGTTATTTTAGGTGTCTGCTGGCAGACAGAAGCGTTTGATTTTGCTGGGTACTTAGCTAGGAGCAGAAACACTGACTCAAAGAGGAAGCATATGTTTAGCTTGGGTAGAAGTTGCCTCATTTCTTTTTACAATTTTGCGAAATGGTTAAACAAATCTCCCCTCCTATTAACAATGTGTCAAAGCCCCAGCTGTCCCACGTCCCCACCCACCATGGACGCTGCCGGTCACTGAAACGCAGGCCCCTGTGCGAACTTCACCGTGGGCAGGTGAGCGGGGGAGGAGGGGGCCGGAGCGGCTCCCACTGCATTTCCTTGCTGAAGGGCGGAACTGAGCACATTCTTACAGATACTAACCGTGCGGGGGTCTTGGCTGAAGCACCTGTTCAAAGTTTTGAACTGTCATCTTCTTATTGCTGCACCAAAGTTCTTTATTCTGGACACAACGCTTGGATCACATACATGCATTACAAATACTGCTCCCCAGTTCCTGGCTTTCCTTTTCTCTCTCTTAAATGATACCTTTAATGAATCAAAATCCGTTTTTTAATGAGCTCCAATTCACCCTATTTCCCTTCATTAGCATTTCCTGGTCCTGCTGAAGAGCGCTGCGTCGCCCAGAGCCATGAAGAATTCTGTTTTCTCTAGAAGCTGCACCGTCCTGCCCTTCACACCTGAGCCTTTGATGTCTGGCCAAACCCATCTTTGTGTGCTCATTTCCTTTTCCCTACAGAGGCCCACCTGACAGTGGGTTCACGGAGGAGACTGTCGCCCGGAGGACTCGGTGGGGCGCGTCCGTCCTGAGTCGGCCTTGGGCGCCCCCGAGCCCCCTTTCGGCCCCGGACGATGCCGCCGTGTCCATGGCTAGTGACCAGAGAACACCCCACCGCACACTTCGTGCTGCAACCTTCTGAGCTGTTTGTGGGGAGAGACGAGGCCCAAATGAACGACTTCAGGTCTGACATGTCATCTGCTGTTTTCAAGAAAGTAAACGCCTTCAACAGTAAAGTGAAGACGTGACACGCCTTCACAAGTGGCCTCCAGAGCCCACGGCCTCTGTGTGGACCCCGGGGGCGTGCGGGCCCGGGAGGAGGGCGCCTTACCTGCGTGAGGTAGATCGTGTCCTTGAGCCTGCGCAAGGGGTCCGTGCCCTGGGGCAGCCTGAAGTGCAGGGCAGCCTGGAGAAGCATCTCGGAGTTCCCTCCGGAGCGATGCTGTCGGTGGCTGGCGAAGGCGCTTTCGTAAGACCAGTCCTCCGCAGAGGAGACCTGTGCGTGAGGAGCGCGAGGCACCAAGCGTGAGACCGCCTTCCAGCACCGCCTGCCAGACGTGGGAGGGACAGGCGCCCGGAAAAGGGCCCAGAGTCTGTGGCGCAGCTCAGGCGGAGCCCTGGCCGCCACACCCAAGACTGGGGCCGGGCCGGGGGGGCACGAGGCCGGGCAAGCCCCGCCCGCTCCCCACACACGCCCGGTCGGGGTTTCTCTCCACGGTCTTGCCTTATCGAAACTCATTCCTGTTTTCGAAACATCTGTTCTGCACGATTTAAAATGTCACCATCTAAGTAAATATGGTCAAAACCGACCGGATGAAAGCAACGTGGTGTCGCACTGTCCCTCCCTTAACAAGGACCGGACGGCTCCCCCTGCCGCGTGTCCCTGGGCGGCCACTCCCCACGCCTGACCGCGCACTGGGCGTTTGGTGTCACTTCAACCACCACCAGACCCAGGAGCCCCTCCCTTAGGAACCCGCCTTTTCTTCAAGTCGGCACAACTGCGAAGCTCTCTTTGGAAGAGTTAGCAAGCCAAAGTGACACACAAAAACATGCCACGCACGTCAGTAGAGTGCCATCTACAGGGAAAAAGGAGTAATTCTGGCTGCTAGGCCTGCGATTTAGTGCACAATTAGCGTCTGAGCGAGCGACTAGTTACCTCTGAAAATACCAGTTTTAATTCAAGCCACACAGAGACTTTGAAAAAACCTATTCCAGCCACCCTCAGAAAAACCTGAAAATTAAAAAACTCGATCCCTGTTCATAAAATTGCACTTAAAATCCTGAGCAGTCATGCAATGCAGAGGGCCATCTCCTGAGAACGAAAAATTTATTCTTTAGGAATTTCTTTCTCCCCAAACATCAGGAAAGTGAATCAGCCATATTTGATGGGGAAGTGTTTCCACCTTAAATGAGTGTTCCCAACCTATGACCCCAACAGTTTGGAGAACACAGGTCACCGGGTGGCCTCTTAGAGCAGGTGTGTGCACCTCCAGCATCCCGCACAAACTCAGGGCGGCTGCTTACAGCGCCCCCTCCTTCCTGGTTCCCTCCCCGATAATGTCTGACTGGCCCCCATGGCCTCCCCACCCTGGACTTGGAGGGTGACCTGAAGGCAAACCCAGCCTTCTGGGCCCACCACCTTCCCCCCTAGCCCGGACTCCCTCAGACCCAGGGGTAACCATGTAACCAGGTTACCAGGAGGAATCAGAGAGTGTCAGGTAAGGCTCTAACTGCTCTACGAACGTCAGCTGCTTCAATCCCATTAGGGCTCGGGGTGGGTACACCTCCCTTCCCCCGAAAGCCAGGCAGGGAAATGTCACGGGACAAGGGGCGCCGTCCAGAGCCAGCTCTGGGGGCTGAGACCTAGACGCAGCTGGACAGACACGGCTGCCAGACAAACCTGTGGCTGGCAGACGATGTTAACGGTAGTGACAGCCCCACTGATGCGCCGTGCTAAGTGCGCCAGCACATTAACTGACCCTTTGCACATCACCACAGCACACAGCCTACTGCATGGACACCGCCCCCAAGAGGCAGTCACTACTGTTGACCCCAGCTCACGGAGGACGCCGACATTCTAGAAGACCAATCCGCCCCGGCGATGCAGCCAGGGAGCTGCCGCCCCAGCAGCAAACCCAGACCCTTCACCCCGAAGCCCGGGCCTCCGTCACTGCGCACTGCGGGAATCGCCTCCCGAAGAGCTTACCGTGTGCAGAAATCATGCAGCGCACACCAGAAGCAGACCTTCTAACACTGTTGTCAAGTACATGGAATAAAGATCTTTAAAAGGAGCCAGTGTCACGCAGAGCTCCCCTGCGCTTCTCTGGCCTTCCTAGTGGCTCCCTCAGGCCCTCGAGAGCCCAGCTGGAGGGGCGCGCGGCACCTAGGGCGTCTCGCCCTCCCCGCCTGGACGGCCGCCTCGGCGCATCGCCAGGGCTCGCGGAGCAGCGGAGCACCGGCGTTTGCCACACCACGCCACGGAGCCCCTCGGGGAGGGCAACGTTTGCCTGGGATCGAGGACGACTTTGGAGCTGTCTTCAGACCTTTCCTGACCTCTTTCGCCTTGCACAAGTAAGGGGGGAGGAGATGAAGAAAAAGCATTTGTCCTGCGGGGACAGAGAGGGAGGAGAGGGGGAGGGTCATCTGACAAAACCTCAAGTCCAGCATCCTTTCACGACAGAAGTTCTCAGCAACTAGAAAGGACACGAGCCTCCTCGTCTGGTCCCGGGCACCACAGAACCGCAGCGGCGGCGGCGCAATCCCGGCGGCCCGCTCCGAGCGCGCGCGGCAGCACGCCTGTTCTCACGGCCCCGTGCCTCACTGCACTGGACACCACCCGGGGCAGCGGGCAGGGAGACAAACCAGCTTCCAGACAGGAGAGGAAGACGCAGGACTCCCCGCTCTGCGAGGCCACGTTTCACACGGGAAACCCTCAGGAACACACTCAAGCGAACTATTTGGCCTAAGAATTAGTTCTCTGGGGTCACCTTAAAGATTTTAATAAGGCAGCGGCTGCACCCACGAGTCAAAAGGTCCGAGCTGAGACAAGGCCTCCCCAGCTCTGTGCCAGGGCCGGTGCCAGCACTGACGGTCACTGCAGACAGCAACTGAGGCCGCTCCCGAGGAACAGACCGGGAAGCGACACAGGAGAGGCTCCCCAAGGACGGCCGCCAGTTCAGCCGCCACCAGCCGAAGCAGGGAAGCCCTCCTCCACCTCTTCCTCCCCCACTTCCCTTTAGCTGACAGCCGTGTCCTGGGCCTTTGGCAGAGAAGGGTGGGCCTGCCCCAGCACAGCCCCCAGACCACGCAGCCCCCCGCCGGCCCCCCGCCCGCCCGCGTACCTGCTCCAGCGAGCTGAAGGACGGCCAGGACTGGTACCCGTACTCGGACACAAAGCGCGCCTTGGGGAACACGCTCCAGTCCCAGCAGTCGCTGGTGTAATTGTAGAAATGGGTGTCGCCGAAGTGGGTGTCGTACGGGTCGGCAGCAAGCCAGCCCTCGGCAACCGACTCGGCCCCGTTCGTGGGGCTGGAGGTGACGAAAGGACGAGTCTTGTCTCCCTGAGATTGGAAAGGCCACGGCTGAGAGGACGCCTCACCCAGGTGGGGCCACAGCCCTCCCGTCTCGCCAGAAATGCCAACCACCTGCACCCCGCTCTCTCCCCGGGCTACCAGGCGCGTGCGTTTGCGTGCTGAGGGTGGGTCCGGGGCCTGCAGGGACAGCAGCAGCCGCGCCTCTGCCCCAGATGCCAAGAGCCCCGCCCCCAGGCATTGCTTTGGGGCCTCCACCTGGCGCAGGCCCAGCGGTAGGAGCAGAAATGCCTGTGCGAGGGCCCCGGGCCCCAAGCTCTAGGCCAGCGCTCTGTTCCCAGACAGGCCGAGGCTTCAGCAGCTTCATCTGTAAGATGGGGGACTCGCACCCCTCCCCCAGAGGGCATCTTGACCAGGAAGTGACTCGCTTGTAAACACCCCCAACTTCACGCTCTGGTTCCTTTAGCAGAAAGCAGCTGGCGCCGAGGGGCTGGTCCCCGGGAGCCGCCCTGGCAGTCAGGAGGGAGGGGCAGATGCTGGGCCAGGCCGGGCCGCCGGCAGCAGCAACCCTGAGTGCCCGTCACTGTAACCGGAGCGTCCCCGCCGTGCGCTGGGGGCTGCGTGTGGGGGCACCGGCACCTGGGCCTGTGTGAGGCAGCAGCCCCCGCGGAGCCCAGCGCCGGAGCCATCGTCTCCTCAGCAGGGAACCCGCCTCCTTCTGGGGCGCGAGGCTAAAGCTCCGACAGGAACTGCCAGGGCTGAGGGCACTGAACCCCGTTCCTCTTCAAAGGAGCTGGCAAACCTACTCGCTGCTGCCTCCCCCGCTCACTGTGTCTCCGCGCCACAGTCGGAGAGGGGCGGCGAGCAGAAGCTCCTCCGCTCAGTTCAAGAACAGTTGCAGGAGCCCATAAGGGAGACCCCGGGCAGGGCTGGCCCCAGGCTGCCCGCCCCGCCCTTCAGGGGAACTCCGGCCCGCAGGGACCCCACGGAGCAGCGCCTCAGCCTCCTTGCCCGCGTGCGCATCAGGGGCCGGCCCGGGGGCGGCTCAGCCTCGGGGCGGCAGCCTGTGACCGCGCGGCACCGCGCTCCGGGGTGGGGGCGTCCCCGACGGGCTCACCCAGGAGGCCCCGCGCCCCGCCCCAGCGCCCTCTGCGGGAAGGCGCGCCGAGCAGCCCCGACTCACGGACAGGACGGCCTCGCGGACGGTCGCCACGTACAGCGCCACGTAGTCCCTGAGGTAGCGCTGCGCGCCGCCCACGCCGAACCAGTCCCGCCTCAGGGCCGCTTCGTTTTCGTTGTTGCCGCTCCAGATGACCACACAGGGGTGCGGCTTCAGCCTCCGGACCTGCCGGGTGACACAGGAGGGGAGCGGGCGGTGCGCCGCGCCCAGCCGGGCCAGCGCCGCTGCCTGCGCCGGAACGCCGAGGCGAGGTGGCCGGGCGTGCGGGGTGCACGCGAAGAAGCGCCTGACTCAGCAGCGAGCCAGACCCCTTTCGTCTGGCTCTCACAGACGCCAGTGAGGCAGCGTGCCTCTTCTCCGCTAAATAAAACTGGAGAAAATCCCTTTCGCGGAAAAAGGAAAACAATCTCACCGGCATCGGCGTCCCCACGACAGGAGGGCGCACCGGGGCTCAGCTCTGCAGAGCTCGGGAAGCAGCCCCGGGAGGGCCCCGGGCGCGGCCACGAGGCCAGCGGGAAGGCCTCAGCGCGGCAGCACGAGCGGGGGTGCCGGGGACGAGGACACGGGGGCTGTCCCGCAGGGGACAAGCTCAGGCCCGGGGGTGTCTCCCCGCAGCTGCCAGCGGCAGGTCGGGGGCGGGGGTGGCGCGGGGCTGCTGAGCTGGGGTGTGCAGGGCCGGCGCCCCGGCAGCACGCGCTGAGGAAGCCCAGTCCGCGCGGGGCACCCGGCACCAGCAGGCGGCGCGGCTACGGCGGGTCAGCCATGAGGGCGCCGCAGCTCAGACCCGTGAAGACACGGCGCGTGGCCGGTGTGGGAGCGACAGGAGGGCCCGGGGCCCCTGAAGTTCTGAGCCGGGAGATTGAGGCCGGCACCACCGCCGGCGGAGGTGCGCCCGGGGAGAAGCCAGGCTGGGCGGGGCGGCGGAGGGCCGGGGCGGACGCTGGCTGCAGGGGCCCCGGGCCGGACTCGCGGTCGCCAGCACCCAGTGGGTGACAAGCCATGGGCAGGGGGCGTGCCAGGGAGCCGCGACCCCGTGATGTCCTGGGGTTCGGGGGGACAAGAAACAGGAGAGGCCAGCACAGGGGAATCCCAGAGGGCGCCGCCCGCAGCCCGCAGCGTACCTGGTAAGCCACCTCCCGCCGCACCGACTCCAGGAAGCCGCGGTCCGCGGGGTACAGGGCGCAGGCGAACATCATGTCCTGCCACACCTGGCAAGGCAGGGCACAGGCGTGAGCGCCCCGCCCGGCGCAGGAGAGGCGCCGCCCGACCTCTGGGGCCCGGGGCCGGCAGCGGAGGGGGCCGTTCAGGCAGGGGGCAGGGGCCCGCACACGAGAGCCAGGCAGACCCGCCTCCCAGCCCCTCGGCGCCCCCATTCGCTCTGACTTTCATCAGGAATTTGGGATCTGCGCGCGGGCCAGAGCGTCCGAAAACACACTGCCATAAAGGAGGGACGTTTGAAGCGGAGAGCGACCACGCGGCACGTGGGCAGGTCCCGGGGGCAGCTGGCCCCACTGGGCAGCTTCCCTACCCAAGAAGCGCCCGCAGAACCACCACCGCGGGGTGAGCGCGGAGCCTGGCTGCGCCCGCGGAGAGCTCTGGGACACGCCGGTCCCCGCAGCCGCACTGAGCACCGCCCGCCCCGGCTCCGCCCCGGCGCCGGAGACCCAGAGCGCGCGCGCTCTGCTTTCTGCGGACGCGCTTTCGGAGAACTTGACAGCCACATTCACTGCCCCTTCCGACTATTATTTTCCTTCTCTCGGGGTCTTGTTAGCGCTCCTGCAGGCTAAACTGCGTATTTCATTTTCTTCCCTAAGCCACCTCCGCACGGAGAGGCCTGTCCCGATCTAGCTGATGCGCAGACCGCCGTCCCCAAGGGCCTGGCTTTGCAGGGTGCTGTTCAGTCTTTGCAAAAGGTGGAGCCTCCTTCCCGCCTTCCCGACTCTGAGCAAAGCAGGGTGAGCAGCCGCCCTCGGGCCTCAGCACAGGGGCCGGCAGAGAGCAGGGAACACAGAGGAGGGGCCTCCCCACACTCACCAGGAGCCCCAGCTCGTCGCAGAGCTCGTAGAAGGCGTCCTGCTCGTAGACCCCGCCCCCCCACACCCGCAAGGCGTTCATGTTGGCGTCCACCGCCGACCGCAGAAGGCGCCCCAGCCTGCGGGGAGGTGGGACAGACAACGTGAGTTGGGGCGTTTTTAAAAAGATACAAACGCACTTTGTTGCTGACGAACACATGTCAGATCTCTGTTAGAGAAACACTTCAAGATACGACAGTTTGGATCCAACGCTAAGGGGCGAAAGGGAGACCCCCTCACACCCGTTAACGCAACGCAAGCACCGACGCAAGCCTAGAAAAACGACAGGTGACCTCTTTCCTCTGCTTCCTAAACGTCAGGAACGCCACTATGCTATTCTGAAAAGGACATATTTGACTTAACGTTATTCCTGTAAAAAAATACAATTCTGAACCGTGGCGAACACGTGTTAATTTTATATAACCCTTTCAAACTGTAACACGAAAATCTGCAAAAATAGTGCCTGGCTCACTCATCTCCTTTCTTCCTCCAGTCCAGTTCTTTTTCTAGAAAATCTTCCTTCTACTTTGTCCAGCTCCTGTCCCCCATCTCCACACCGGGGGCCAGGGCAATGAGAGAGGCTCTGCAGCAGGCTGGGGCGGGGGGCAGGGGCAGACGGCCATGCCCTCAGCAAAGACCCCGCGGGCAGGGTCACCCTGGGCAGCCGGGAGAGGGCAGGAGCACTTGAACAAGCAAAGGGAGAGAAACCACCCATGTCTGTGTCAGGAGAACAGTTTCATTTTCATACGAAATCCAAAACAATAGACATGCTTTGGGGTAAAAGGCGAGAACTGCAGCTCATGGCAAAACTAGGGCTGCCAGCCACACCCGCCTGCTAAGCCCACCGGCGGCTCAGAGGCGCCCCATGCGTGCCAACAGAGGTCTTCATTGCCGCCTCGCCACGTCTAGCATCACTATCACGAGAAATAGTAGTTTATGAACCAAAGCTCTGTCCTCAACACTTCAGAAAAAATGCTCTAAGTTTTTTCTTGATCTAGGACTTGACTTTTTTTTTAGTTCTTCTTTAAAAGTAGACTAGTATATGAATATCTTAACATGATGAGGTTAATATGAGTGCCCATTTTTTTTAAAGAAAAATATTTAAGGTATTCTTAAAAACAGAAAAAGAAAAAGCCAAACTTGTAAGGGACAAACTACCCAAAATGGGCTCTAGTCAGTTTCTTGTTCCTACAGGGGAGATACATAAAAGCATCATCAAAACTGGGCGGTTTTCTCTATGGAAATCTATATGGCGGTTTCTCAAACAACTAAAAATGGATCTTCCATACGACCCAGCAATTCTACTCCTAGAAATATACCCAAAGGACACAAAAACAGTAATCCAAAAGGGCACATGCACACCTATGTTTATTGCAGCACTATTTACAAAAGCTAAAATACGAAACAACCCAAATGCTCAAAAACTGACAGCTGGGTCTAGAAGATGTGGTCCATGTACACAATGGAGTACTACTCAGCAATCAAAAATAATAAGCTAACACAATTCGCAGCAACATGGATGGCACTAGAAGGGCTCACGCGCAGCGAAATAAGCCAAAAGGAAAAAGAAAAATATCGAATGGTATCACTTATAGGAGGAACATAAGAGCCAAACGAGAAATCAGAAGAAGAAAATAGCACACAAATCAAAAACAAAAACAAAAACTCGCAGGCAACCACAAATAAGAGACATTCTGCAGGGGAGGGGGAGAATAAGGGCTCAAAACGGGGAGAAAAGCGCACAAGGGACTATGGTGATAGTTCAAGGGGGGATTGGTGGTGGGAAACTTAGGGGGGATACATAATAATGTAAAGGTTGTAAATTAAATAAAATTAAATTTTGAAAAAACTGGGCGGTTTTGGTGGCGCAAGGGGTTAACCCCTGGTGGTGCAAGGGGTTAAGTCTCTGCACTGTGAAGCTATCACCAGCCTGCAGCATAAGTTCAAGCCTTTGATCCCCAGCCAGAGAGCTTCGCAAAGGGCGCAGCAGACCTCTCCGGCCTCTCCCGCTGCTCCCCTCAGCAGTGTACTTCAGTAGATCCGCCTGTTCTGCTCCCCACTCTGGTGAATCCTCTCACCACTCCCTGCACCTCTGGCCTACACCCCAGTTCTTGTATGCATAAATAAATAAAATAAATCTTTAAAAATAAACAAAACTGGGCGGTCTCAGCAGTCTCAGATACTTGCACTATAAGACTATAGCTCGTGAGGAAAGAACAGCGGTTTGGACCCTTCCCACCCCCGGGGGCCCTGTGCTGCCTCTCCGCTCCTGCCGCCAGAACTGAAGAGGTGAAAATAAGTGACTTTCAACTGTGCCGACTGTTCAGAGGAGAAGGAAAGAAAGATGAAGACTTACAAGTCTGTGCTCACTCGGTCCTGGAACGAGTCAGCTGGGATCCAGTTCGAGCCTCTCAGAAATATGGGAAGCCCGTTGATTTTGAAGTAGAAACTCAGACCAGGAGATCCTTTTATGGGCTCTTCCACAAGCTCCACCGTCCTAAAATAAACCTGTCACGAACAGAATTAAATAGCAAGCAGCAAATGAAAAACATAAGCAACAGAGACCTCTTAAAAAGGGAAACAAACTCAAAGACTGTACATGAGTATCATTTAATGTTAATTCTCCTTTTTGCTATGAAACACTTAAAACAAAAAAGCACATTTCAAAAAATACATATTTATGAATTGTCAGACACTGTTATTTCTTTGTTATAAGGAAAGTACAGAAAGCATTAAAAAATGAAATACAGTAGAGCTTCCCTCATGAAATAGGCACTTGCAATTCCATCAAAAGAAACCTATCTCAAGATAACCTTTCAAAATTAAAATTAAAACACACTATTTCACAAAAATAGAAAAATAAATCCCACCAGTTAAACTGACAGATCTCCGAAAGCACATTCTCATTTTAGTGTTGTGAAAATGTCCCAAACGTGCATCTTAGAAGCACAGACACATAGTCCAAGGGATTTCATAACTTCCCCACCTCCTGATCTCAAGAGCACAGACTGCAGACCACTTGTGCAGTGGCTCCTTCATCCTGCCTAGTTATCACACTGCGTCGCGGCCGCAGGAGCTGCTGGTGTCTCCCCGGGCGGGTGACTGGGGCAACGCACCCCTGCGGTCAGAGACCTCCACCCAGTGCCAGTCCAGCCAGGCGTGCCCCCAGGGAGCACGAGTGTCCAGACCGAGGCAGACAGGATTGCCTGTCACTCGACGTGCTTCCAAGCCGTAAAGCAGAACAAGGGACACACTACCAAACATCAAGCCAGACCTGCAACCAAGGTTATGCATTTCGGGGAGGCGGAGGAAAAAAGATTATGCATTTCTTCTCTAATTAAAAAATAACAATGAAAAATTCAAGCTATTTTGGTGTAAAACGCGTGCACCTTTCTCCCACTGTTAGTTTATATGACCCGATGAAAAGTATCCGTTAACCTTAAGAGTAACATGGAGTAAGTCTAAATCAGGGGGAGCTTGAGGGCTTTGGGGTTCCACTTCTTTGGGGTTGCAAACTGGAAAGAGTACAGAGATTTTCAGGTGCCTTGAAAATCACCTTGATGGGGAGTCAAGCATCTAGCACAGTGGGGGGCCACCGGGGACCCCAGGAACCTTCGGGTAGTCCTTGAGTTCAGAACTATTTTCATAGTAAGACTATGATTTCCCTTTTTCATGCTCCCTCTCCTGAACGCCCAGGGGCACCTTCCAGAAGCTAACCGGCGTGTTTGGTGCCAGTGCTGAGGGCGAACAGGTGTGCTGGTGCGTCCAGCTCCGGGCGAGGGCGCGGCGTGAAGAGATCCCGCCCTGCTGGGGGTCTTCCCACCCTCCTTTCATGATCTCTGTGACCTCAGTATTGTCCCATGAATTGTCATTTTCGATCCCAAACTCATCCTACACAGAAACAAAAAGGACCAAGATACCTTCTGTTGACTTGTTTTTAAGGCTCCAGATCTTAGAGTTTAATATTTTATCTTACTCTGAAAGAAATTTCATTTATAAATGCACTTTTTCCTAATTTAAGAGTCAATTTTTGTCTACAAATGGGATTCGGACACTAACATTCCTAACCGACAGACACACAGCCCACATCTAAAGGTGCGGGAGACGCGAAGCTGACCCATCAGCTGCCGGCCCCGGCAGGCAAACGGCCACCCCAAGAAACGGGGTCATATGATCAAAAAAGGAAATGAAATTATGATGAAAGGCATCTTTTCCTCAACTCCATAAAAGTTAGTAGTTTCTTTTTTCATGTCTAACTAACAGAATGAATTTTAAATAGTATTTCTAGCAGCCGTTAAAAGCTGCTCTGTCATTTTGAGGTCCCTCACGCCAAGAGTAAATAAAAGGAAATGGAACGTTTTAAACTTCGGTGACGTAAGCTCTCCAGAGCGCCGGCTTGGGCTGCCGTGTGCTGTTTTCTGCTGACTCGAGCCGCTTTCCAAACAACATATGAAAAGGCCCCTTCAGCCTGCAGGGGGTCAGCATCCCGGAGGCCAGAGACGCACCCACATCAGCCCACACTTGGCGCCGGGGTGCTGAACGCCCACCGAGGGACGGTCAGAAGAAAGCGCAGCGCCAGCACCTGTCAAAGACACCACTCCGGCAGCCGAGGGCTGACTGCACCAGACGGAGCAGAGAGCTCACTTGAGGACGCCAGTGGGTGGACCCCCAGAGTGATGGGCCTGCTTTTGCCTGTTACTCAGCACAAAGAACCATCAAAGCAGCTATTCGTCATGTGAGTTTTAGCAACAAAACGCAGGAGGTGCTGCAGGCCAAAGGACTGAAGAAGTCTCTTGCACCTCTAGGCTCTCCCAGTGCGTCAACACTGCCCAGTGTCACAAAGTCGTGCCGAGTGGGGCGGCTGCCCTAGCAGAGACAAGGCAGGAGCTGCGTCCTTCACCTCCCCACCCTCATGGGCAGAGGTCAGCTTCACTCGAGACTGTTCCTGTTAATCTACCTTATAACCCACCAATTCCATTCCTGAGAATCCACCCAAAGGACACAAAAACATTAACTCAGAAGGAAACCTGCACCCTATGTTCACTGCAGCACTATAAACAGTAGCCAAGGTGTGGAAACAACCCAAATGCCACCAAGTAGATGACTGGATCAAGAAGACATGGTCTATATGCACACAACGGAGTACTACTCAGCCATCAAAAAGATAAACCCATGCCGTTTGCAGCCATGGATGGAGGTGGAAGGAATGGTGCTCAGTGAAATAAGCCAGAAGGAAAAAGAGAAATACAGCCTGATGAGGGCTGCTTGAAGAGCAGAGGGACAGCGGAGGGTGTCGGTGTGAGCAGAGATGTTGATGTGCTTCGCACACCACCTGCAAGCCACACCCAGAAAGCTCCAGTGTAGGGCCAGAGCACACACGACTGCGTGCAAGAGGACTCAAGTTCTCCTTTCCCAGCCGCTTCCCTGTGTGCTCAGAGGGCTTCACGGGTCAGGAAACAACGCACTGCAGGCGACTGAGCACAGAGCAGGAGCGAATTCAGTGAGCTCCTGCTTATTTTTAACTAATTATTTTCTTACAGCACTGTTGACTGCTGGATGGTTAAGTTGCTTTCTCCCCTCAGGTATGGCCCCGTAGTTTCCGCCCCCACAGCCCGTGCACCGTGGCCAAGTCCCTTGTGCTCTTCCTCCCTGTCCTGACCCTCCCTCCCACTCCCTGCTGCAGGCCTCTGATCTGAGGTCTGCCTGCACGTTTCCTCTTTTTCCTCGTCCTTTGCTCTATTTCTCTCCACACAAGTGAAACCCCCCCATATCTGTTCTTTTCCCTTCTGGCTGAGCTCAGCGTCACCCCTGCCAGCCCCACCCATATTGCCGCACATGGCGCGAGTTTACCTTTTCTGACCTTCTATTAAGCAAGATGTTAAAGTGATGGGCAAGCACCTAAAACAATACCGTTCTCACTGAATGTGCTATTTTCTCCACCTACTTTTCATAAAATAAGTCTACATTAACATGTTTTCAATGTATCATTATGATTTGAAATAAATTTAATTCAGCTTTAATATTTACCCACACAAACAAAAGCACTTTGGGATTCTCGATAACTTTCACAGACGCAAAGCAGTTCTCAATCTAAAAATTTCTCGAGAAGCACTAATCTAGAAAATTGACCTCATTTATATCTTTTTTTAAGATGATTATTTATTTTAAAGATTTTTTTATTTTTGCATACAAGCTGGGGTGCAGGCCAGAGGTTTGAGTGTTGAGAGGTTCACCAGAGACAGAGTGGGGAGCAGAACAGGCAAATCAACTGAAATACACTGCTGAGGGGAGCAGCGGGCGAGGCAGGAGAGGTCTGCCGCACCACGTGGGAAGCTCCCTGGCCGGGCATCAAACTCGCGTGCAGCACAACAGCTCCACAGCGCAGCGCTTAACTCGTTGCGCCACCCAGGAGGCCCCTCATTTCTATCTTTATACCTATTAATGCTACCAATGGTATTGACTATAAAACACGTCTTCTAACATGTCTGTGCTTTCCTGTGCCAACTTCTGGTAAAAGACAGCTCATCCCCAGTCATGCCGCAGCAACTTGACGGCTCAACCCCGTGACCCCTGAACAGCCCCCGGGGTGGGAGGTGGGGCGCCCAGCCCGGCCCGGCCCGGCCCTGTCCACAGCAGGTTGAAGCTGTGAGGACCCCAGGGCGTCCTGATGGTCCCACTGAAGCCGTCCGCTAAGATGCATCACTGCAGAGAGACAGCGCTGCGGTGCCGCGTACATAGCTAAACCCCGGGTGTGACCTCGAGTCAGTGTAGAGAGCGGGTGAAGAAGTGGCAGTGCAGCAGGGACACTGTCCAGCCATGGGGGAGATGGACTTGACCATCTGCGGCAAAGCGGAAGGACCCTGGGGCATCACGCGAGGAGAAGGCAGCCGAGAGAGGAAGACAAGCAGCGGCCGACTTTACAGCGGGGAATGGAAGACGCCAAAGCATTTAGAGCAAAACGAAGATAAACTAGTGGACACTGACAACGGAGTGGGGGAACCGGAGGAGAAGCAGCTTGGGGTGGGGGGGCGTGGACAGAAAAGGGTGAAGGGTCATATAGAGTGGGTACTTTGTTTTCTTCAAAAATAAAAAAGAAATTCCAGAAATACGTGTGTGTGTGTGTGTGTGTGTGTGTGTGTGTGTGTGTGTGTGCTGACTTCTCTGGGATTTTACACATATGAAGACTATACATAGCAAGTTAGGGATCTCACTGCAAAACCAACCCAAGAAATAAGGACTAGTGATGACACACACTGAATATGAAATGTGAATAAAGAAAAAAGCATAATGGGCCCTGAAGGGTAATTTTTTGAAAAGACCCCTGAGTAACATTCATATCCAGAGTAAATACTGTCTGTTTAGGGGATCAAAAATATTTTAAACAACCCAACAAAGTAAATTACTGTGTAAAAATAAATGTTAAAAAAAAAACCTAAATGTGTAAGCGTGATCGGACTAAAAAAGTTTTTAAACTCTAAACGTCTCTGCCGTTGAAGGCGCCATCTGCCACTCTCTAGGTGTTTTATAACGAGCTCCAGGGTTTCATCCTCAGACCAGAAGGATTAATTTGCCAAGCGCAGGACAGCCGGAGGCACCTTTCTGACCGGGGTGGGGTAACTTCGCCCACAGGCTACCGTGAGCGGCCACCTGCTCCGCACTCTGCTCTCCTCCAGCTTCTCCCACCCCAGATGATGGTGTCGTGAGTCAGCCCGAGATCACACATGCTGTCGGGGTGTCACAGGTTTTCAAGAGTTTTTTCTTCTTAAAAAAAAAAAGGGCCACTTATTTCTAAACTTTGGCAAATACCTCCTCAAAGATTTTTCAAAATATCTACACGGACTTCCAAAATACACCTGCATGTCACATCTGCTACCAAACACCTTCTATTAGCTCTGAAAGTTCTCGCACATGGAAGTTCTGAGAGCGCTGCACCCACAAAGCCCGGCCAGTGGGGTTCCCCATCAGGAGCCCCGCCCACACAGGCCCCGCCCACAGGAGGCGGCGGGCAGGGAGCCTCTGCGGCTGCGCACACCACCCGCGGCTAGCAGGCTCGCAGGAGGGCAGGGACCCGCATCTTCGCAGCCAGGCGCCCATGCAGTGCATCTGATACCAGATGGGTGCCGTATCACAAAGTCATTTTCAGAGAGAATAATGAAATGAATAACGACAATGCCCGGCACAGGAACGCAGACAGTGAAAATTCATTTGACTTTAAATGTACAATCATGCCAGCTTTTTCAAGTGAAATAAGTTACTAGAGAATAAAAAAGGAAAAGGCAATGGATTCGTATTTTTATTAATGTATTTTTGAAAACGGGAAATATTGATTTGTTGAGTAATTATGTTCCGTAAAGAGTTCAGTCAGATTTGTCAGTTTATCCTTCCACAGCTGATGAAAAACACCTTCATTTAAATTTAGAAATGTTCTTTCAAATGAAGCCAAAGATACAGAAACATTTTAGGAAAGTTTAGAGATACCAGAGACTCATAAAAATCCCACTTCACATAAAATTCAAAAAAACGCAAGAGAATTCACATCTTTGTTTCTGACATCCATCCACACTACTTAGAAATGCCTTTGGGATGGCGAAATTCCCACCCTCAAGTCGCTTCTGCAAACCAGGGAAAGGGAGTGAGTAATCTGCCCTGTTGTTTTAGAATGTCCACTTCGGAGTAAATTTAGCAAATGGGGTACTGAGCATTTGTTTTACTCCTCTGGGAACGTGAGTCGAGCATCGTCTGCCGCTCTTCCAAGATGGATTCTTTGTGAAGGTCCCTTTCCTTGAGATTGTTGTTACATGGCACACAGCCTTCCCCCAAAATCTCTGTGCCAGCACCTTCAAAGGAGAGCTGAAAGCCTGGTATTCGTTGCACATGATTTAAGGCAGATTCCAGCTTTTGCGGTATGTCTGTATCTGACTAACCTCATCTAAAAGTCTATACCAGGGAAAAAGAGTTTGGAAGAGAAAAGCCGCCGTGGTTACAGGCAAAAGGTGAGCCAGCTCGGGGGGCCTGGCCTCTGCTGGCCCAGCCCCTCAGCGTCGGGACTGACTTTCCAAGACGTGTCTTTGCTGGGCCCGGTCTTCACAGCGACCCCTCCACCCCCTCCAGAAAATGCTTTCTCCAGGCTTCTCCACCCATGAGGTGAAATGAAAAAATGAATAGAACATTCCCTAAGCTCCCAAAACCATTGCACCTGAAGAAATGTTTCTAAAAGCGAAATTCCCCAAGATTCAGGAGGCAGCACTACAGTCCCCTGGGTCCTTGGTTTCTGCACAAATGCCGCAGGAGCCCATGGCTGCGGGGAATCTTCTGTGAGCTCAGCAGTCTTTCTGGAAACAGAAAAGTGATTCTTCGTTTCACTCTACCACCTGTGAGGGCACACTGTGTTAATTCACAGCCTGGACCTCTGTGAGTGAGCACCCGGCGTGCGACAGAGAGAATCCCAGGTGTTGTTTCTCACGATCTGCCCCTTCCACAGCGAACTGCAGCTGTACAGCTTCGCGTTCTATGGCTTTTAAACAATTGAGAATTTAATTTCTAAAGTTGTTATAAAAAATGAGTAAAATATTCCATATGTTCTCACCAAGCGAATATATAGAGACATAAATGCATGTAATATATATACCTACACATATTTCACACTCTTCTGCTTTAAGTTTTTTAAAAACTGAAGCTCTTTCTGCAGAACAGCGTGAGGCTCACAGCTAAATGAAGGGTCAGTTGCAGAGACTGCCCCACCAGTCTGTCCTTGTCGACGTCCGCCACCAAAGTGAGACATTTGCTTTGCCCGAATCACGCGCCGACGGACGCGTACTCACGGAGTCCAGGGTTCCCGCCGCAGTTCGCTCCGTGCTGTCCAGTCCACGGCTTCAGACAAACGTGCGCCGACGCGCAGCCGCCAGTGCAGCCGTATACAGCGTATCTTCAACGCCTGTAATACCTGCCGCGCTCCACCGGCTCACCCTCCCTCCCACCGTCCCTGGCAGCCACTGCTCACTCTACAGCCGCCGCGCTGGGCCTTTTCCGGAGTGTCCTCGGCTGGAATCGTGCTGTGTGGTCTTTTCAGACTGGCTTCTCTCTCAGCCGCGGCGCGGGGCTCCTGTGTCTTCCCAGGGCCGGGGCTCGTCTCCTGTGAGCGCTAAGCAGCGTCTGGAGGCCTCGCACCCACGCACCCACCCACGAGGGGCGTCATGCTGCCACACAGCCCTGGCCAGGTGAGCAGCGGCTGCCGACATCTCTGGCAGCTTCTCGAGGGGACATGCCCTCAGCCCTCTGGGGAAACGCCGGCCCCGTGACCGCGGAGCCCGCTGTGTTCCGTTAGGAACCGCCGGGTGGCCTGCACAGTGGCCGCCCCGTATGCGCCCCCACAGGCGGTGTTGAGAGCGCCCGCCACCGCGCACCCCTGCACCAGCACCGCGGCGGGGACCCTGGTGAGCGGCAGTGCCGCCGGCCGCTGCCCCTCGCAGTCCCGTGGCCCAGGGGGCCCTTCCCAGGCTTCCGCTGTGTCCAGAGGGACGGGCCCGTGAGCCTCTGGCCCGCACTTTCGCTCGCTGTCTTCTTGCTGTTCACTTTAAGGGGGCTTCGCAGATTGGGGTGACAGTCCATCAGGTGCATCTCTGCAAACTCTTTCTCCCGCTCTGCAGCTTGTCTTCTCCTCCTCTTGATATTCTGCTTCACAGAGCAGCAGTTCTTCACTTCGATGAAGACCAGCTCATCACTGCCTCCTTGCTATGTTAAATTTTAAACATAAAGATGAAACTCCAAGACACGACGATGAAGTAGCTCACGCGGCGTTTCTCCTCTTTCATCACTGCTGTGCTGTCTTCTTGCTGGTCTGCTTCTAACTACAAGGCTATGTGGCGAGGTGAGGACGGGAGACACGCTGTGTCCAAAGGAACTTTAAGCCTTTCCAAACTGTTGTGAACGTGTTTTCTAAACGACAGTAGGACGCCGCGTCTCCATGCGCTGGGACTACTGTTAACTAAGGGCCCTTGGAACTATTTTCCAGGGAGCAGATGGCATTTACTGAAGGGTTAATAATAAAAATGTGCTACCATGAAGGCTACATTTATGTCAGTAAATCTCGAGAAAAACTGTACCCTCAAACAGACGAAAACTTCCGATGGAAATTATTTCTCAGCGCGGGTGCAGGGAGCTGCCGGGACCCACTGCCCGGCACCAGCCAGCCCAGCAGGGTGCCAGCCGCCACCGCCCACCCCGGGGTGCCCGCCCCAAGGCCCTGGGGGGCCCCACGGCTGTTTGGGAACATTTCACTGGACTTTCACAAGGAGAAAGACAAAAGGAAGGCTAAATCGACCCCCTCAACATTGTCACCCCTGGGGAGTCGGAATATGACCTCCCTGGGAAAGGGTGCCGGCAGGCTTCCTCCTGAAGTGAAGTCGCCCTGGTGAGCCTGGATTCAGTGGCCGAGGCTTGTCAGAGCAGCAGACACAGGGGGAAGCAGGCCGCCGGTGAGAGACGCCGCCCCAGCCCAGCACATGGAGGGCTGCCAGCGACCGAGGGAGTACCCAGGAGGGGCGAGGTGGGGAGACCCTTCCCTGCGGAGTCTGGCCGGGCGAGCGACTTCCAAGCGCCCCCAGAGAACCACGCCGCTCCGTTCCTCGGTCTCCATCCCCGTCGGCTCCGCCTGGACTACGGCCTCCGCTCCCCCAAGCTCCCGTCCCTCCCCACCCGTCCCGCCCCGTCACAGACAGCTGGGAAATACCCTAAGTGACGGGCTGAAGAATTAGCAGATGCTTCCTCAGCTCCTTCAAGTTCAACTACTTTATTCCTGAACCCTTCACCTCCAAACACCACCATGTTCTCTTCATAACCTTCCTAGTGAGCAAAATGCGAAAGTAACATGTTTCCATAAGGTTGTAGCAGGTTAAATAAGATAGTATCTTAAGAAGACTCCCATGTGAATTGCAGCCCATAAAAACACAAACAAAAAGACTTCTGCATGATGCAGAATTGTTCGCATTAATTTTTTAAAAAGGCAATTTCTAAAGCCACAGCAGAGAAAGATATCTGGTCTCAGAGTTAAGTGACTCACCTCAAATTTTAAAGTCTTATTCAAATATGAGGTTATTTAGCTGGTGCCTGAGCAGGGTGAGCAAAAAGCCCAGAAAGTCATTTCAAACCACCCAGGAACTCTAACGACTTGCAAACACCCCGAAACCAGCCCCACGCGTCAGTCAGACACCAGCAGCTCTTTCAGAGCAACGGCATTAGACTCCCAGACCGGTCACAGGGTGTGGCCGCAGGGCCTGGCTGTGCGCTGCCCCATCACGCCGCCTTCCCGGAGGCTCCGCGGCCGGCCGTTTCTCGCAGTTACCGGTAACCAAGAGAGCTGCCAGATGATGACTCGTCTTGTTCTTACCCCCTCCCCATGTATCAGCCGGCAACCCACCGCAGGGGGACCCCGCTTTCGCCCACCCACCCACCCGGCTGTTTGCGCGGGTCTGCACTCCCGACCGTCCAGACCGTCGCCACCCACCGCCCCGCTATTAGCGGCACATTCTCTGACCAGGCCCGTGGGAGCAACTACACTGTCCCTCTGCCCGGCCCCCTCTCTCGACCACCTTCTGGCGTCCTGATGCGGAAGATCTTCTTGCCCCAGCCCGGAATCCCTCGAGTCTCCACGGCCCTGACCGCTTTACTAGATGTTACTACAGACCAGCATCTGGGCTGCAGCTGTTCCTCGCCCCCAGCGCGGCTTCCCAGGACACTGCGTGTGTGTTTACACACACGGACACCCACGCCTGTTTCTGCATCTATCTCTGTACCCTGGAAATCCTGAGTTCACAGTTCCGGCACCAGCCCACCCACTGCCGCGTGAAGAGGCGACTCACTGGAGTCACTGAGTGGGGCCGAGCGGCGGGAACGGGGCTGTCCTGCCCGAGCGGACTGACCAGAGGAGACTCGCACCTCCTCTCACCGGCAACCACTGCGCCGTGAGCCCGCCCCTCCTTCCCTCTGGAAGATGCGCCTGACACTGCGCCCTCCTCAGGGCAGGTTTCTGTCTCACTTAAACTGGGGACTCCGAACCGCAGTTCTCAGACCCAGGGCCGCACGCTGCGCCTCAGGTGAACTCGCTGTCCTGCTGCCGGCGAGACCGACCTTTCTCCACACGTGCAAGCTGGCTGCCGTCATCCGACGCGCCCGCCGACTTACGCGGCACCCTGCACTCTGTCCCGTGTCCCCACCCCAACCACGCTGCCACCCGGCCCAGGTGAGGCCCAGCAGCGCTCAGAGAGCAGCCAGTACTCACAGTTCCACTCCCCACCTCCGCCATCCTCCACCCCATCAGCTGACTCCCGCCCTGGCTGAGGGCACCGTCCCGTCCCCCCCATCCTGACCTGAACTCGCGGGGCCCAGGAAGGCATCAGGGCGAGACTCAGGGCGAGAGTTACATGCTGCCCTTTAGCATCTGGAGCCAACAGGTAACACGCAAAACTGAGAAATCAGAAAACCACCACTATACCTTGCTACCTGGGGAAGTATACATCACAAAAGAAACAGCAGTGAAGAAGTATTGATTCTGGGGAGAGGCAGCAACAAGGCTGGGCAAGAGACTCTATTTTTCATGTGAACCTTTAAAATTACACACACATATTATTTTGATACAAAGTGCTATAGAAGCAGATTTGCAACTGAAATATGTAAAATCTGACACACTCGAAGGTCCCAACTGACCCTGCTGAGCCGAGGCCGTGGAACGCCGCAGGCTGCTTCTCTTCCTACAAAGACCGCACTGCTATTTTGACAAGTCTCACTGTTTCCACAAAATGCTTTGAGGTATCTGCTCACCTTAGCTGATCTTTGAATAACTAAGTCTCCATCCAGCTTAAAAAGAATCAGCATGTCGTACCCAGTCTGCGGTCCATGGCCACGAGGCCACCAGGTTTCTACGTGAATATCCTGGCAAGAAAGAACAGAATGACCTAGTGAGTCAGATGACCACATTAACCCCCGACAGAGGCAAGCATAGAAATTCTAGGCACTGAAGCGATGCAAGCCTCCCTCCCTGAATCATGGCAACTCAAACCAACCATACTTAACATCCATGTACTAGGAGGTTAGTACAATTAATACACCAGAAGGGAAGGGAAAGAGCAGGATCAGGCGGGTTTTCAGAAACATGGCGCATCCCATTTCTGATACGTTCTGAATGCCTGCACTCAGGAGCTGAGGCTCACTCCCCTTTCCAGCCAGAAGCAGAAATTGCTTTGAGTGTCTACTTTATCTGAGCAGTTGCTGAGAGCTGACTTGCTCCCACCTTTTCAGCTCACAATTATCAATTAGCGGGATGAAAAAGGGGGGGGGGGAATAAAACCCAGCCCTCTTTACTCAAGAAAGATCATGAGTTTAGAATTAGAATTCTGTGTGTAGAAGAAGCACCAGTATTCAAAATAACTTCCAAGTACCAAAAATTACCCCTGCAAGCTAAAAACAATTATTAGTATGGATTGGGATAGTGCAGAGACTGCAAAAACATTTATGTGTGTGTGCATATACACACATGTATACATGCATGCATAAGTGGTATGGATACTACTCGGTGATTAAAAAAGTGAAATCTTTCCATGGATGTGTTAATACTACATATACAGCATATATAGATATTATATTTATATGTGTGTGTATGCATATATATTCACACACACACACATCTAAAACACACCTGACTTCTTGAGAGGAAAGGACGCCAAATTGATCACATATTCTCCTGAAATTTGGGAAATCATTCCTTTGTGTGCACACACAAACACAAATAAAAATGGGGGAGAGGCACACCTCTGGCCTACACCCCAGTTCTCGTATGCATAAATAAATAAATCTTAAAAAAAATGGGGGAGATGGCCTCCCTGGTGGAGCAGGGGTTAGTCTCAGCACTATCAAGCTATCACCAGCCACTGCAGCACGAGTTCAATCCTCCACCAGAGAGCTGACGCATACGGCACAGCAGACCGCTCCCGTCTCCCCTCTGCTCCCCTCAGCAGTGTATGTCAGTGGATCCGCCTGTTCTGCTCCCCACTCTGTCTCTGGGGAGTCCTCTCACCCCCTGCACCTCTGGCCTACACCCCAGTTTTTGTATGCATAAATAAAAATCTTAGAAAAATATATTTTACAAAATAAATAAATAGAAATGGGGGAGACGTGGACCGCGTATTTTTCTTTCACAGCCAGCCTCGTAGTTCAACAAGCCTTCCGAGTGCTCCTCGGAATGCCCCACCGCTCACCTTGCTAATTCTCACCAGCAACTGCACCGTCCTCTCCCCAGGCTGAAGCTCAATGGTGCGCCTCTGCTGTGTTCGCAGCTTGGGGATGGAGATGGTCACTTGGCCGGCGACTGGCTTTGGGCTGACCACATCAAAAGAAGACTCTATCTCAAGATTCCACTGCTGGGCGTAGTCGTCTGAGGCACAGAGAAGAAGAAAGGTGTGTTGTCTCCATAGAGAACATGCTAAGCATTAAGGCTGCACTTTCTGGGATCCTTGGGAGACCAAGCTGAGTGACACAACAGGGCCCTCCTCAACCCTGTGCCCTCCCCCTTCCCCACACCTCAGAGGTGTGCCCCATAAGAACCACCTGTGCACACCCGCTGAAATTTGCAGATGAGGGAAGGGAAAGAGCAAAAGTAAAGGAACCTTCAGCCTTTCTGAATCAATAGCAAACCCAGTGAGAAACAGAGCGCCTGGGGCAGGGGCACGTGACAGTAAAAAGGTCTCTGTGAAAAAGAACCCTGAAACCTGCAAAGAGGGGGATGGCCTGAGGCCTGCCCAGCGTCCAGGGCTGCAGTCTGCTCCCTGCAGACGTGCAGACCCCACCGCTGCGGCTGGGCCGCCTTGGGGGTGACACCAGCCATGTGGCCTGTCTGCAAAACTGCTGACATACGCTTCTTTGTAAATATTGACAGGCACATAAATTGTACACAACCCAAAAAAGCAAAGATGAGAATCTGCTCAGAAAGACAAAATAAGCCCAAGGTCACGGCTAAGAACCTGGGCATCTGAATTCTGGCGTCTCGGGGGAGCCAAGCGGGAACCGGGGAGCCACGCTGGCCCCGTGAGGGGGCTGCTTCTGAAGGACCAAAAAGACGCTTCACCCCTCTGGGGACAGCTGTTCAGAGCTGGCTGATGAGCTCCCTGGGGAGCTCTCCGGCTCTTCCGGCACCGGCACGTGCTGCCGAGCGAGGCCCTGGGAGGTGACGACACCCGCGGCAATGACCGCCGCCCGCAGGCGTTCGGCCCCCAGCACACCCTGCCTCCGCCAGGGACAGGCCCGTCCAGAGCGGCCCCCCAATGACTGACAGCTTGCAGGGGCCAGAGAGGCAGGCTGCAGGTGGCCACGGCTTTCCCTGCCTTCCTGAGCCGTCAAACCTCCTCCCGGCTCAGCAGGACACAGCCCCGAGAGGACATCAGGTGGACCAGACAAAGCGAGAGCTGACCCCAAACCGGGACAAATGAGCCAACTTCAGAGGGAAAGACACCCGCCAAGGCACAGGCAGCTCACCAGGGCAGAGACTGCTCACGCACCCTCCCCATGCCTCCGGGACTTTAAGGGCGAGGGCTGTCATTTATGGAAGTGGCTGCCAATGGACACAGGGCAAGCCGAGCCTGCGTCCGGCGCAGAGGACAACCCTGGCTGCTCTCTCCTGCTGTACCCTCCCTCCACTGCACCCCAAGCCAAGGACTGCAGTGACTTCACACGCCTGCGCCAGGCGGGTGGCTGCAGCTGCGAGCCGATCCACTCCCCCAACTCAAAGGCCAGGTCGAGGAGGAGGAAGGACACGCCCTTGGGGAGGCAGCAGCGGGTGTGGATGGTGGGGCTGGCCTCCGAGACACAGGTCCCCAGTGGCTGAGGTGGAGACTCCTCGAGTGTCCCCATGCTGGACTGTCTCGCCGCTGTTCTGCTCTGTGACAGCGAAAGACTGAACAACGACGCGTCTCATCAGAACACATTTACAAGTACATGTGTTTAACACCATGAAAAGTGTGTAAACTATGGAGAGAAAGGAACCTCCTCTGCGGTGGGAGGGGACGCAGACTGCCCAGCCTTGTGGAGGGCAGTATGGAGGCTTCTCAAATATTCCACATGGGTCTGCCACGTGAGGGAAGGAGCAGCTGCCCTCCCAGGCACCGACCCAGAGAACGCAAAGACACTGACTTGAAGGGGCACACACACTCCCGTGGCCCCACAGCACTATTTACAACAGCTAAATTCTGGAGACAACCTAAGTGCCTGAAGACAGATGAATGGCTCAGGGAGATGTGGTCTGTATACATGGTGGAATACTATTTGGCGATAAAAAAGGTGAACTCGTTCAACAGCAGAGAGGGACCTGTGCTAAGGAATTGTGCTAAGCAAAGTAAGTCAGAGGGAGAAAGGTGAATACCACATGGTATCACTTCTATGTGGAATACAGAGCAACCAAAACAAAGGGTCACATAAAGCCCGAACGATAAAAAAAAAACCTAGAAATCTGACTATAGAACTAGAAACTACTAGAGGGGGAGTAAAAGAGTGAGGAGCTACGTGGGGCGGGGACCCACTGAAACGTGGGACTGTGGTAGAAGACTGTCTGGTGGTGGAGGTGGTGTGGTAACAGCACCTGGGGGGGTGAACCTATACCTCTAAACCATATACAATGTTGTACACTAACATTATCTCAATTACAAAAATACTAAATAAATCGCAAAAAAATTCTATAGAAAAAGTTCTTAGAATGAGACAATCATCCCTACCTAATCAATGTTAGGGCTTAATATGAACCATTCATGTCAGCTTACAACTATGAAAGATCTAGCTTCGGCTTCTGGTTGAAACAAAGCAAAAAGAAAGAAAGTGGAAATCACGTAGGAAGCTGAGACTAGGGCAAAATCAGGCAAGTGACCACAGGAAACTGAAGAGCACAAATGTCCAGCAACCACCACTGGAAGAGTCAAGAACGCGAAGTGGCCATACGTATGCACCTGCACACAGACCAGTCCAAAGGCACCTCGAGTTCATTTGGTGACGTCTCAGCCTTTTCTCTGGCACACAGCACACCATTAAGTTTGGGAATTATAGTTGGTCCTTTGAGTTTCAAGAGTAAATTCACTGATACTAAGAAAAAAAATTGAACATTTGAAAAAGTGAAAAGACTGTCTCTTCCGTCCTGACGGGGAGGAAGCCGAAGGGCACGCACGCGGCCGGCGGGGCCAGGGGGCGGCCGGCGGGGCTCCGGCTCTGCGGACAGTGCGGGCGAAATGCACAGCCTGAGAGCGCGGGGGAGCCCGGCGGGCAGCTGCGCCCTGGCCCGGCCCTGCCTGCAGGCTGGGCAGCCGCGCCCCGCAGCGGGCGCTACAGGAGCAGGCCTATTCGAGTAAGAGTGACAGCATCTGCTTTTGGTGATAGACTAAAATCTTCTTTAAAGAAGCTTAGTGACTCTCATGTGCCTGTGTCATGGCATATGTCAGATAAACGCAGGTGTCCAGAATACATGAATTTATCTCCTTATTTTTTGCGACTTGTCAGTTTCTGCTGATCCAGTGCTAACTGCCAATGACGGTCTTCCCGGAGCAAACTGAAAACACTCCGAGGACAGTTCCTCTCCCAATGCTTTCATAAATTTATGCTGCAGTTTCACTGCATGAAATCACCAAATTGTAATCTGTAAAATTAATTAGAAATCTAGGAATTGCTCTTTTGTATGCACAGGGCACATCTTAAGAACAGAAGACATTTTTATATTAAATACAAATATATCACAGCCATGAACATCAAAAATGGAGTTGATATGGGGAATTGGTCACACTGAATCTAAATTAACTGTTTACCATCATCTAAACTGATTTAATTCAAATAAAGTTCACCCAGCCACTAAGACCAGACACTGAATTCTAATGACTCATATTCAGGAAGTAACAGCTACTTATTCAAAATTTTAAATTAAATTAGAGCAGTCGTTCAAACATTCTCAGGTGTCTGGGAACCTGGGATGAATAGTGCTTCAAAACTACTGAAGAAATCACTTTTGCACAGTCAGACCCCTTCTTACACTAGCTTTTAGTATTAATATCTACACCTGGGGCTGAGGAGAACGACCCACCGTCTGGTGTCAGCAGCAGAACTGAGTTCAGGCTCATCTCTGCGGCATGCTCGTCGGAGCACCAAGCCAGTGAGCGTCAAGTCACCCCACGTCTGCGGGCAACTTAAGTTCATTCTTGTAAAGCCTTTTCTGCTTAAAAATACCACCAGCACCAAAAAGCCTCCTCAGCGATCGACCTCTCCAACCTGTTTGTCGTCTGCCTTTAGAAAACACAGGCTTGGGCCTCCCTGGTGGGGCAATGGGTTGAGCGCAGCACTGTGAAGCTATCCAGAGCCACTGCAGCATGAGTTCGATCCCCAGCCAGGGAGCTTCCCACAGGGCGCAGCAGACTTCTCCTGTCTCCCCGCTGCTCCCCTCAGCAGTGTGTTTCAGTTGATCTGCTTGTTCCGCTCCCCACTCTGTCTCTGGTGAATCCTCTCACCACCCCACACCTCTGACCTGCACCCCAGTACTTGTATGCATAAGTAAATAAATCTTAAAAAAAAAAAAAAAAGGAAGAAGAAAACACAGACTTGGCTAAGCTGGACACCTGGGGCAGGTGGGCCTCAGATACAGGGCCCTTGTCCTGGTGCCGTTCCTACACACCTGCCCCCCGGCTTCCCCAGCTCCTCAGAGCCCCTCTGAGGTGGGGTTCCCTGAGGCACTGGGGCTCCCGCACTGGCAGGTGATGGCTCCGTTCTCTGCCCACAAGCATAGTGCTGGCCACGCTGGCCACGCTGGCCCGGGAGCTTCTTGGGTTCCAGCAGCGTTCCTGTCCTGTGACCAGCAGCTCTACCTACGAACTTTCTTTGTGCCTTGTGGCTTTCTAGCTTGCGGGTGACTCTTAACAAGGCTAGGGCTCCTGGCGCTCAGAAGAGGGAGGTTGGAGAACTCAGCCCAGGGGGACCACGGGCAGCCAGGGAGACGGCCAGCAGGCCCAGCTCCTTCTAGAAGAACACTGACTGTAGAACACTGGGACTGTCCCCTCCCTCCTTCCCCTCCACCCCTCGCCCTTCCTTTTCCCCCTAAGATACACCAAAAGGTGTTTTTTTGCATATACCTACCATACACGCTTTACCAGATCAGTTTTCAGGAAAATCTTACTGTGTTTACATTTTCCACCTTTACAAATGTAATGTGCCACAAAATTTTTAAAAAGAAGCCTCCGAAAGGTAGATGGTCATATTCAAATTATGATCCCAGCTCTTATAACAAGGGGCTTATAAGAGAAAAGGAGAAAAGCAAGCAAGAGCGACCTTCTCACCATAGAGCGGGGCGAAGGTGAGGTAGTTCAGGTGGCAGATGTTGTACGCTTCGAGGCTGACGTCTTTCCAGATGCCCTGGGTGGGGAAGGAAGGACCCCAGTCCCAGCTGAAGGAACACTGCTCCTGTCGTTGTGGAGGGAAGAAGCAGATTCCGGTCACCGGACGATGGAAGCAGCATGCAAAGCCCTTTAAAGCGGGAGGGCTGAGCCCACGTGCAAGGGCTGCCCTCGCGCCCCCAGGCTCGGCGGCTCCCGGCCCAGAGGAGGGTGGCAGGCTCGGCCGCTCCTCAAGGCTCCCTCCGCCCTGTGCCCGGCATCCTGAAGCCGCTGACATCCAAAAGCCTTCTCAGAAGGACGCCGCTGGCCTCCCATCAGCCCACACCCAAATCAAGTCTCATTTTGTTTATTTTTTCAATTTTTTTGTATTTTTTTATTATTATTTATGTGTTTTACATTGTTGTGTATCCCCCGTAGGCTTCCCACCACCAGCACACCCGTGAACCGTCACCACAGTCCCTTGTGCTGTTTTCTCCCCCGTTTTGAGCCCTTATCCTCCCCCCCCCCTTGCTGAGTGTCTCTCTCTTATTTGGTTCCCCTATATTTCTGTTGTATGTGAGACCATTCGGTATTTTTCTCTTTCTTTCTGGCAGCACTGTTTACAACAGCTAAGATATGGAAACAACCCAGATGCCCAAAAATAGATGAGTGGGTCAAGAAGATGTGGTCCATATACCCAATGGAATACTATTCAGCATTCCAAAAAGGTAAACACATGCAATTCACAGCAACACGGATGGAGCTAGAAGGGATCATGCTCAGCGAAATAAGTCAAGTCTCATTTTAACTGAACTCTTTGGAGGCCTGACTGCCAAGTGGGGTTACATTCTGAGGACTTCAACACACAGATGGGAAGGGGGAAGGTTTACACAGTTCAGCCCTAACAGTGTGTGTATGTGCGTGTGTGTGTGTGTGTGTGTGTGTGTGCGCGCGCACGCACACGCATGTGCATGACCTGTGGGCCCCTTCCCTTCAGGGTGGCTGGACCGGGCGGGTCACTTCTAACCAACACAGCAGAGGAGCTACCGCTTCCGGAGCCAGGCCAGGAAAGACACCACCTTCGGGGCTGCCAACCGCAGGTGGGCGAGCGTGAGCAGACTGCAGGCGCGTCCAGCAAGACAACGCACAGTCTACACCTGGCCACCTGCACAGCGACCCTGAGCGGGGCACAGCTGAGCCACACTCGGATTCCCGACTGGCAGAAACTAGTGAGAAATACGGTTTTAGGCAGAAAAATGTGGTCTAATTTATCACACAGCAACAGATAGCTAGAACCAAAAGTAGCATCTTAACCTGGGTGAATTTGGCAGAAATGCTCTAAGAACACAAAGTCTAGCTGTGAAGGTTTATTCTTCAAATACTGGGTCACAGTGAGCAACATGGTACGCGCCCTTCACACTCCCCAGCACATCTCCAGGCCTGGCTGCATGTGAGGTAATCGCTGCACGCCCGTGTTTAGTAAGAATGTTCCACTTAAAAGACACGTCTCCAAAGAGGAAATGCAAGTGGCCAACAGGCATATGAAAAATGGCCAACGTCCTCCATGATCAGGGAAATGCGAAGAGATCCACCCGATCTTTCCACCGGCTCCTCCTGTCAGCAGCAGCAAAGGGCGGGCAGGGACCAGCTCCGTACAGCGATGCGCCGGGCCAAGAGCACGGGTGTCAGAGCAAGGTCCCTGCTGTGGTCCCCCCACCGAGCCACGTCACCCTAGCCAGAAACACCACGCACAGATCCCTGTGCGCCCGGCCTGCCCCCGCACACACAGAGCCGGTGCTCCCCGCACACGGCTGGCTGCGGCCTGGGTCCGACTCCAGATTTCAGCAACAAAGGACGTGGTTCTGCCTAGATGCCCTGGAAGTGTGCTCTAAACGTCACCAATTGAAAGGGGGGAGGGGAAATGCTACACGGACACACATGTAACATACACCTCTGCTGACGGCCCGAAAGCCAACTTTTCACATTGGGATCCAAGAAATCCTGCTTCTGACAGAAGTTTAATGACGGAAGAGGAGAGGGGGAAAGCGCAACCTCTAGCACCCACACCAACGTGCATGCGTGGCTGAAGCGGGAACACGGGGGCCTTCACACAGCGGAGCCGCTCGCAGCCCTCAGTGGGGGCTCTCCTGCCCCCGAAGCAACACCCCAACACTGTCTAGTCACCGTAGACCGAGCAAACCGCCACTGAGGCACTGACAGACTTGGGGAGGGTGACTCAAGCAGGAGCCAGTGTCCAGCTCTTATGAAAGCCTTCAGATAACCACTAAACCACCAGGGTGTGTCAGCTGAGGGTGTGGCTACAGGGAGCTGGGAAAATACCCTAGTGTCTTCACGGCGAAACAGATAATTGCTTTGTTACTTAAAGTAAATGCCACATCCTCCAAAAACGTAAAGCAGAATTACCAGGTAATCCAGTAATCCCACCCTGGGTGCGCAGCCAAAGGAACGGAGAGCTGGGTCTCAGAGCCACCTGTGTGCACATGCGGGCAACAGCACTCTCCACAGCCACGCCACCGCGGGGCAGCAGACCGATGTGCGCACAGTGCAGTATTAGTCGGTCTTAAAAAGCAGTCCTGTCGTGCGCTATAGCGTGGGTGGGTTTGAGGGCATCATGCTAAATGAAGCAAACCAGGCACGGTCAGACAAACACCCAGTGACCGCATGGCATGCGGTATCAACGGAGGAGCACCCATGGGAACAGAAAGAACGGTGGTTGCAGGGGCTGCGGAGGGGAGTGAGCACTTGCACGGAACTGGGCTAGGGTGTCTGTTCTACAGAACCTGTTTGACAGCAACGGGACTGCGCTTAACACTTCTGCACCGTACAGTTAAAAGACATTAAGATGGTAAATTTTGTGTTACCTGTATTTTATCGCAATTAACTTTTTTATAACAATAAAATAGAAAAACCAATGCCTCATCGGATATTTCTGTAGCCACGGACTAGAATAATGCCACGTCATGCAGCTGGAAGCAAAGAAAAATCAAGGACTTTGTGGACTTTGTTATCTTTTTGTCAGATTTTTATGAGAGCCGAGCAGTAAAATGCCAGAACAGGATGGAAATGCATTACTATTTTCAGAAGGCTAGTAACAAGTCACAAGGGAACCTGACAGCTTGATGAAAGGAAGGGCAAAAGGAACATCACGCGACAAGCCACCGACTTACCTTTTCTGTTACCTCGGTTCAGCCGTGCGCTTTGGGAGGAAGCCCAGAAAGACGGGGTTCTCCAGGGAATGTTCAGAGAATATTTTGGCTGTCACCCCAAAGGTTCCCACCCCTCGAAGGGCTCGGGCCAGAGACGTCCCCAGCGGGGCTTGCCCATCTCCAGGCTAACAGCCCGCGAGGAGACCCTTACCTTGCGCACAAAGTTGACGTGGCACTCGCCCTTCTGCACGGCCGGGGGGCAGGCAGGGGGCACCTTGTAGCTGGTGTGGGCCTCGCTCTGGCGGGCCGCGTACAGCACGGGGGACTGGAACCGCAGCTCCACCCGGTTCTCAGCCTGGAGCAGCCTGGTGACGTCGAAGCTCTGAGGGCAGGGAAGGGCAGGTGTAGGAGGAAGGCTGCAGGGGACACCCCGATGTCGGCAGGGTGTGGAAAAGGCGCCCATGTCGCCAACATCTCCGGGGGCTGCCTCCCCGCAGGCAAAGCCCTGCTCCGAAGTAGACCGCCGCTGTCCTTCTCCGCAGGGAGCCCATCCTGTGGCCCCGGTCCACTCTCACTGACAGATGCTGGGCCCAGGCCAACAGAGCGGCCGGGACCTGCCTGCAGCCCTCGAGAGTCCCCTGCCCATCCACGCCGGCCGTGGCCTGCCAGGGCTGTCCTCCTAGACACTCCAGGTCAACCTGACCCTCCTGCGTCGAGGGCACTTTTGCCAGTCACGAGCTAGTTCTGTTCTGAAAAGCCCACCCATCAAGAGAAGGGAGGTGGGGACATTTCACGCGAATATTCCAGAAAGGGGAGCACATTTTCTCTTGTTTTTACTTTTTTGTTGTTTTTATTTTTTTTCATTGTGTTATTCTTCTTTTTATTTTTTATTTATGCACACAAGAGCTGGGTGCAGGCCACAGGTGTGGGGATAGGGTTCCCCAGAGACAGAGGGGGAGCAGAACAGGCAGATTGACTAAAGTACACGGCTGAGGGGGCAGCAGGGAGACAGGAGAGGTCTGCCGCGCCATGTGGGAAGCTCCCTGGCCGGGGACCGAACTCGCGCCGCAGTGGCTGCGGACAGCCTCATAGGCTGAGACTCAACCCGTTGGGCCACCAGGGAGACCCACTTGTGTTATTCTTTATTGGGGTGACCTAGTTTGCAACGCTGTGTATAATTTAGAGGTGCAGGTTCACACCTCTTCACACCCACCAAGGCCCCCACAGTCCACCACCACAGCCCATTCTGGCCTCTTCCCCCTCACCCCCCGCAGCCTCAGTTCCGTAGTCAGATTTCTAGCCTGTGCTTCAGTTTAGTTTTGTCTGGAATACTCTAAAACTGCTGGTCAGTTGCCATTTCCCACGAAACCCGGACTGAACAACAGACAGGATGGGGAGTGAGGGAAGGCGTCGCGCGCTGCCAGCTGGGCCCACAGCGGGGCACCGGCCTAGGGCTCCTTGGGAACTCCGTGGGGTTCCCAGTGTTCTCGGCACCCTATGGATGTGGCACCTGAGAAGCCGAGCATCTAATCAGAGCTTCAGGGAGCTGCACGGTAAGGGACCTGGGTGCGGCGCCCCTGAGGGGCTTCGTACTCACGTATCTGTCAAACATGTTGTCTGTTTTCCCGACTGTAACGTTATTCAGCAGGATTTTGGAAACCGTGTCAACTCCCTCGAAAATCATAATTACTTTTTGCCATTCACTAAAAAAAAAAAAAAGATTTTTAAAAGATGTATGAAACATGAAGTTAGATAACTGATCTTTAGTAAGAACTGAAGGAATATATGCTTCACAAAGAAGAAAATGTTTTGTGTGCCTAATTCACAGGACACTTTAATGGCCAATGAAATTTTCCTAAGTATTGTTTAATTCATTTCTATGTTGAATAATCCAACTTATCTTTCTTCATAACACCACAAAATCATGAGCACAACTTACAATTTCTGAATGCATCAACCTATTTTCTAGAACTTCATGAAGTTCCTATAAGGACCAAGTCAAAGAACAGACGCCTGAGGCTCTCACCGCGCCGCAGCTTGGCAGCATGATGCAAGAGAAGGCATCAGCCCTCACACGAGCCTGCGCTCTGCTGAGCCCCGCAGGGCACTTCGACGGGCTCTACTGGGCGCTCAAGCCCAAAACACACAAAGAGAACCCTTTGAACGCCCCGACTGTGCAGTATGGTCTTCGGGGACTCCCTACAGGAGTTTCAGGCTTTATGTCACAAGGGGAGACTCAAGAAGGAAACAGCAACTTATGGAAGAAGAGGATAAATAGGAATGAAACGGAACACATAAGATATGCTCTCTGGATCTGTCGCCGCGGCGAGACGTCACTCAGCAGGAGCCAGAGGAGGCTGGTGAGTGGCGCTGTGGATGAGCTTTCGGCAGAAGCCCGAGGTGGCAAAGGACCAGGCGCCGCGGGGCCATTCATATGAGGTCGACGAAGAAACAAATAGAGAGGAGTGAGCGGAGAGAAATGTTGGGCAAAAATTAACCCAACTCGGAGAGAAGGGACACACAAGGGTGAGCTGAGGAGGCGGGGATGGGCTCCCTTGGAGACACACGAGCAGTCAGAACACAAAGGAAACTTTCCTCGGGAGGACGAGGTGGAGAAGGGCTGCCAGGGCAGTCTTGGCTCTTATCAGGAAGGGACAGCTTGCAGCACAGCGCTGCAGGAGGCCGAGCCAGCCTTTGGCTTGCTTTCCCTCACAGTCTAGGAAATAGTCACCAAAAAGTCATACAAAAGGGAACAGGAAGTTTTTTGTGTGTTTAGCAATAATGGTGGGCGACAACCGGGAACATTCTGCCCTGTGTGGAAACAGATGCCGAGAAATGACACGGAACATTCCTGAAAACGGTACCGGGCTTTTCCTTGTGGCCTCTCGCAATGATGTCAGGCCGGGACATCACCTCCACGGCCCGCGAACACCATCGCAGAAGGTGCCGTGTGCCTGCCCCTGACAACGGTGTAAACGCACACGCGCTCCTGGGTATTGGGGCGGCCGAGAGGAAACGCAGATGAGAAAGCTGACTCGCTTTGGCTGAAACCACTAGAAAACCGAAGTGACGAGACAGCTGTGTGAGGCCAGTGGCCGCCCCACGTTCCAGACACATCCCACGTTCAGCCCCGGCTCAGGGCTGCGATCTGACTTGTCTCCGACACGCGGCTCGGACAAATAGAAAAGGGCTGCTTAGAAAGGGGAGGCTGGAACACACACCTGATGTTAAAGGGGATCTCAAAGTCCTTGCTATAGGTCCAGTTTTCCCAGGAGATCCATCTGTACTTGAGGTCATTGAATCTATAGTAAGGATCCTGTTGGTAAAAAAATTACAGTAGATGGTTAAACGCACAAAAATAAATGAACTAATCAATTACAAGCACCCACACTCAGTGGGCTCCTGGCCTGGAAGCACCGTGCCCGCCTCTCTGCCGCGGCTCCCCCCAGGCCCGCAGCCCGGCCGCCCGGCAGTCTGCTGCCTTTGGACAGAGCTGACGTGGTGTCCATGCGATCAAAAATACTGAAAAACGACTATTTTCAAAAGTCCAAACAATATCAGACACGAGAGCGCTCTGGGGTGCAGGCCGGCAGTTTGTGGCCGGAGAGCACGTGCGGGGCGCGGCCGCCTCCCCTTGGGGCGCCCAGTGCGGGGTTCCCGAGGGACCACAGGGGCGGCGCCTAGGTGCCCCCAGCTCCTCACGGCAGCAACGCAGCCCCTCTGCCCTGCAGTATTTCCACGGTAGCTCTCGCCTCGTTTCACTACGTGAGCCCGCGAAGGGGCTCCAGGGAGCACACTGCGCCGGCGCCGTGAACACGCAAGCTCCAGGCTGCCTCTGTCACCTAGACCCCTGCTGGGCCATCCGCCCCTACAGCCAAACATGCCCTCGCTGCCTGCTGAGGGCGAGGACAGTGTCCACAGGCAGGTCACGGCCCAGCCGCCCGTGCCGGCCTCCCTCAGGAGACCAGCACCCCAGCCTCAGACGCAGCGCCTCTCCGCCAGCTCGCCCCTGGGGGTGGCCTAAGGGATAGTGGACAGGACCGCCAGAGGCACGGACTGCCCACCCCGCGGAACCCCAGCCAGTCAGGAGAGGAAACGCTGCCGCCTCGGGCACAGGGCGGAGCGGGCGCGCCGAGTGAAGCAGGCTGGGGCGGGCGGGGGCCTGCGCGCGGAGGCGAGCAGGGACAAAGCGAGGGACAGACAGAGGGAGGCGACACTGCCTGCCCAGCAGCCCCATGGACCAACGGCGGCCTCTGGGGCCAGGGCGGCGCCGCAGCAAGGACAGCCGGCCCAGGCGCCGCTCGGCGCGCAGGACGGGAGCAGTGGCAGACGCAGGAGCCCGCTGGCCAGAGGGCCATGGACGGTCCTTCCGGCCCCTCACCGCAGAGCCTGCGACCTCTGTGACCTCCGGCCCGCCCGGGTGCTGCTCCGTCTCCGAGGCTGTGTCTTTCTTTTCCCAGCCACGGTCCACCGCTGGCCTCCCCGAGGAGGCCGCAGACGGGACGGAAAGCCCTGTCGGTGGGTGTGGACAGGACCGGCTTCCGGAGGTGCGCCCCACGCAGGCCCGGGGCCGCACTCCCGGGTGCAGGCCAGGCCGGGGGCGCCAGCCTCCTGGCCCCAGCAGCAGCGGATGCGACACCGCAGCGGGAGGGCAGCTCCGGAGGCTCGGCCGGAAGAGACTGACCAGCGCTTGGGGCGCTGGCGGGACTCCGCGACCGCAGACGCCCCCGCACTGACCCCAAGGCCCCGCGACGGGCGAGGCTCGGCCCAGGCAGGGTGCGCCTGTTTGGGGCACACGCTCGGAAGCTCAGACACGGGGGCGCCGCCTGGGCCGGCTCGCTGCGTGGCCCCCGGGCTCTCACCGCCTGAGCCCACACCCGCGCGGGAGACACGGACGCTCGGAAGGCGGGCACCGGGAGGGCGGGGGCGCAGCAGAGAGCGGGCTCGGCCCAGGGCCGCTGCTGCAGCCCACACAGGCCCCGCCCGCCCACCGGCCCAGGCGCCCAGGACAAAGCCGCGCCCGCCCCCTGGGGCCCACCCCCTGGGACCCGCCCCAGCCGGCGCCCCGCAGACGCCCGCTGAACCGTAGCCGCCGCCTCGCCCGCGGCCCCACTCACTGTCCGCCCGCCCCGAGCCAGGCACCGAGTCACCGCTGCACACTCACTGTCACGCTCACACTCACCAGCCACGAGGCCGCAGGCACGTCCCGGCCGCCTGACCTGACCCGCTGCGGCCACTCACCGGGCGCTCTCGCTGAGGACAGAGGAGTGGCCGGCCCGGCCCTGCCGCTGCCCAGTCGCGCTCCGGAGCAGCGCCCGAGCGCCAGGCTGGAAGGGCGCGGGCGGCTCCGGAGAGAAGGTCTGTGCAGCTGCCGCGCTGAGGGCGGGCCCGGGGCCGGGGGAGGGTGACGTTTACTCGGAAACGAGCAAAACCGATGTTGTGATAGGCGCCGAGATTCTGTAAGAGGCAGGGTGGCTCAGGAAGGGGCTCCCTTTGGATGCAGCCCGTGAGGTGCCAGGACGTGCAGCCCCACAAATGGGGCGAGGTGGGGTTCACTTAATCACTAGGGGGCAAAATCCAAAACTGCGTGCGCCTGTCGCCCCAGTTCACCAAGGACTACAGAACAAAAGGAGGAAGAGAGCCTGGGAGTGAAGGCCCCCAAATCACGGGAGGTTGTGCCCGCAGTCTGGAGACCATCTCTCCACCCTCCCCTCAGAGGGGCGGCAGCTGGGGCGCCCACGCCGGCAGGTGTCAGCCCGGCACTCTGGAGCCCCGCCGGCGTGTCCCCCGCAGCCCGGGCCGGCCCCTGCTCCCAGACACACGGCTCTCACGCACGAGCCCGCTCAGGAAGACCCTTTGAACTGGCCACAAAGGACTCAAAAGTAAGTCACCGGATCCACGGACCGCTTTCTCGGGCACTGCGAGGCACCGGGCTGGTCTCCCGGGGCCTGAGGGTGGATGGCCCGCGGCAGGCGGCGGGTGGGAGGAGCGTGGGCCGTGAAGGGGGCGGCCTGGAGACGGGGCAGGGGTGGGGGTGCTGGCAGGCAGAGCCAGGTCAGGGCAATCTTTTTTGCAGGCTCAAGCCCCAGCTGGGTGCTAACACGAGCAGGGGAGCTGGCGGCAACTCAGGGGCCCCGAGACGGAGACTGTGAGGCTCGGCCAAGGGCCGGCCGGGAGGGTGTGCGGGCAGCAACGCAGCGCTCACATGAAAACACGCCTCCTCCCGTTCTGACTCCCCGTCCTGGCCCCCACCCGTGGAGAGGTGAACGCCAGCCCGGCCCCACAGTTAAGCACACACGAGGCCGGGGCCCTAAGCCTTGTGAGCCTCACTGCACACCTCTTCCCCCACAGGGAGGCCTGGGGCTACAGGAACAGTGCCCCTGGGAGGGCTGGGGCGAGGCGGCACCTGGAGGAGGGCAAAGGAGCAGCCACAGACAGAGCCTCAGGCGTACCCAGGAGGGGGCCAGCCAGCACGCCCAAGACTCGAGGGGCGCAAATCCTTGAGCACGCCCACCAAGGAGGACACAAGGTCCACACTGCAGGCTCAAGGTGTTGCTTTAAAGAACAAGGGCTCAGAAGCCTGGAGGTTCTCTCTCCCCAAACTGGAGGACACAGAGCGAGGACGCGCATCCTGCAGATCTGAGCGTCCCACGTGGAGCCACTGGCCACCTCTGTCCTGAGCACCCTGGTGCTGCAGCACTGAGACCGCCAGAGACATCAGGCCTTTCCGCGTGTCCTCCCCGGGACGCGTAGGAGACGCAGCACGAGCAGGTCCGATGCTCCAGCCCGAGTCCTCCGCAGAAGGTCGCTCAGAGCCAGCCCCAGACGGTGCACCCTCAGGACAGACGTGTCTAGTGGTCTCGGGTCAGACCACGGGACGTCCTCGAGCAGGGTGTCCTAAATTTGGCACGCCCAGCGTGGGTTCTGAGACGGGTTTATTGCTAGTGAAACGGTCCCAAAATACTTGGCAAAATAAAGCGGCCAAACCGTCTATTTCCGTGCTTGTTATAAATGCCTCTACACTGAAAAATTCCGAATGGATAGAGCATATTTCAAAATTGCAAGACTAGCTATCTCTGGAAGTCAGATTTCCAACTTTTCTTTGCCTTGCTTATCTATATATTAAAAAGGAAAAAGGGAAGCTTTTCAAAACTCACCCTGGGGAGGAATCGCACCTGAAGCTCAGAACATGCCTAACAAGAGTGACCTTATCTGGGCATGGGTCCCATCACATGGTAATTAAGTCACCTTTTGCATCCCTGGAATGTAACCTCCCACAAAATACAGCATCTCCCTCTCAGGCCTCGTTTACTGTGTGCACCAGGAGGCTGTAAATGCCACCTGTAAGCGCAAGGCTCTCCGAGCCACCAAAGGGCGAGGTTTGGCACGAAGGCACAGACACCCAGCACACCCACAGCGCCACGGAGATGCTCAGGAAGTCAGAATTCCATCTCGCCAGAAGCTGACATTCCCCTTGACAATGGTCTGACACCTCACCAACAAATCTGTTAGGTCTATGTTTAAAATGTGTCCTCAGCAAAAGCAGTACTAAGAGGGGACATATATAACAATACAGGCCCACATCGAAAAACAAGAAATAGCCCAGAGAAAAACCTAATCGCTCATCTCAAGGAAGTAGAAAAAGAACCAAAAAAAAAAAAAAAAAAAAAAAAAAAAAAAAAAAAAAAAAAAAAAAAAAAAAAAAAAAAAAAAAAAAAAAAAAAAAAAAAAAAAAAAAAAAAAAAAAAAAAAAAAAAAAAAAAAAAAAAAAAAAAAAAAAAAAAAACCCAAAAACCAGTTGGACTAAACAATAAAAGTGAGAGCAGAAATAAATGAAATAGGTATCAAAAAGACAGTAAAAAAAAAAAAGCAATGAAACCAAATGCTGATTTTTTGAAAAATAAACACCCCTCTAGCTAGACAGAAACCCAGAGGATAAAAGATTACTATAAACATTTATATGCAAACAAGTTCAACAACCTAGATGCAATGGACAGATTCTTAGAATTATACAATCATCCAAAACTGAATAAGGAAGAAATAGAAAACCTGAAAAACCAATGGAAATTGAAACAACAATCAAAACGCTCCCAAAAATCAGAACTCCAGTAGCAGCAGCTGGCTTCATAAGCAAGTTCTACCAAACTTCAAAAGTAAACTAATGGCTATTATGCTCAAACTCAAAAATTTGAGAGAAGGAGTACTTCCAAACACATTTTAAAAAACTCAGTGAAATCTTAGCAAACTGAATACAACAACGCATCAAAAGGGTTACACACCATGACCAAGTGCGATTTATTCCAGGGACACAAGGATGGTTCAACATTCAAAAAAACTAAGCCATTTAACACACCAACCAAAAAGAAAGATTTAAAAAAAAACCACCATACAATCATATTAATAGATGCTGAGAAAGCATTTGATAAAATTCAACATCCATTTATAATAAAAACCCTAAAAAATAAGGGATAAATGCAAGATATCTTAACATAGTAAACACCACATGTGACAAACCTACTGCCAGCATCGTTCTCAGTGGTGAAAGGCTGAAAGCCTTTCCGCTCAGATCTGGCACAAGACAAGGACGTCCCCCCTCAGCATTCCTGGTTAACACAGTGCTGGTGCAGCTGAAGCAACTAGGAGCAAGAGAAAGCTATACACGGAATCCAAACTGGGAAAGAAATGAAGCTATCGTTCCTTGTAGGTGGCATGATAATGTCCGCAAGAAGCCTAAAAAGCCACAGTAAAACTAAAACTAATAAAGCAGTTCAGTTAAACAAACGCAAAAATCAGTTTTCTCCCTATATGCAAACAATGAGCTAGAAAAAATTAAGAAAACCAGCCCACTTACACACACACACACGCGCGCGCGCACACACACACACACACACACACACACACAGCTCTCTACGAGTAAATCTAAGGTGAAGGACCTATTCAGGGAAAACTGTAAGACATTATTAAACAGACGAACACATGCAAAAGAATGAAACCCGAAAAGACCACGACCGCACGCCATCCACAAAAATCAACTCCGCGTGGATAAAAGACATGGACATGAGAAGTAAAACCATAAAATACATGGAAGAAAACATGGGCAAAACACTCCAAGACATAAACCTCAGAGACATCTTTACAAATTTCCCCCCAGCAGCAAAGAAAAGAAAAGAAAATATAAACAGCTGGGACTACAGACTAAAAAGCTTTTGCACAGCGAGAAAGAGACCAAATTGAAGAAACACCACTGGGAGAAAACACTTGCAGACCATACATCTGACCAGGGGCTGGTATCAAAGATCTATAAAGAACTCAGGCAACTCAACAGAAAGAAGACAACCCCATAAAGAAAAAGAGCAGAATTGCTAAATAGGCACCTCTCCCAGAACAACACACAGGTGGCCTACACGCACAGGAAAGAATGTTTATCACGGGGAAATGCAAACAAAACCACAATGAGTTACCACCTTGCACCTGTGAGAATGGCCCATCTCAAAGGACCAGGAGAAACAAGTGCTGGTGAGGTCCTGGAGGAAAAGGACTGTCCTACACCGTGGGTGGCAAGTAAACTGTGCAGTCCCTGTGGAAAATAATACAGAGGTTTCTCGAATACTAAAAATGGATCTATCACATGACCCAGCGACTCCACTGCTAGGTATCTACCTAAAGAACCCAAAAACAGGGGCCTCCCTGGTGGCCTAGGGGTCGTCTCAGGCTATCACCTCTACAGCCCAAGTTCGATCCCCAACCAGGGAGCTGACCCACAGGGCGCAGTGTTTCAGTCCATCCACCTGTTCCGCTCCCCGCTGTCTCTTGCCCATGTCTTGCCCACGTGAACCCCAGTATGCACCCACGCCTCTGGCCCGCCTCCACCTCCAAGCCCACGGACAAGGCTGGGCCCCGAGCTCCTGGACTCGCAGCCACGAACTGAACGTGGGCCAGTGCCTGCTCGCAGGTCCTCGTTTCCCGAGGTCACCTCCAGCGGTGGTGACAGAGCGATGGACACCACCTGGTCTCAAGTAGGGCGCTGATGACCAGCGTCAGCAGACCCAGAGGCCCCAGGCCTGCAAGAGCGCCCCGTCACCTCACCCCACTCCCGTTCAAGACAAAGCTGTCCCAAGAACGTCTGGGCCATTTGGCAGCCCCGCACACAGCTGTTCCTCGCCCGCGCCCGTTAGGCGGCGGCCGCTGCTCCCAGTACCAGGGCTGCAGGCGGCGGCACAGCCTGGCCAGGCGGGCCAAAGCGACCAGTGCCCGCAGAGCGCCGCAGCGCCAGGCCAGCCGTGGAGGTCTCCAAACCCAGTGTTAGAGAATGGTTTACTTAAAAAACAAGAGCCGCACAGCCTCGGTGTCAGCCCGCACTTCCTTTTTGCCAGTCTTGAAAACAATCCAGTGCAGGACGAGGGGGATGAACATCACGGCAGCCGCTCGGTTAGTCAACGAACTCGGATCCACACCCCCGACAGCGCCCCGCAGCGCCCCGGGGCGGGCTTTCCGCCACACCAGGTGAACCGACCGCGACCGGCTCGCCCGCCAGCCAGAACCCCCTTTCTGCCCCTTTCCGCTGGGGGGACCTGGGCAGCCGACTTCTCTCACTCCTCCAGAGCGCCACATCACCCCTGAATCGCAGGCGCGACGACCGGCTCTGGAGAGATGCGAGACGGGCCAGACCGGCCCCGCGCCCGCCGCGGGCCCCAGAAGCGGGGAGAACCCCGGCGCCCCGGCAGGTGGAGACCGCAGACCTCGCGGGGCCCCTCGCGCGCCCAGAGCGCAAAGGGAGAGCCGGACATTGCTCCGCCAAAGGGCCCCGGCGCGCGGGGCGGGCGCAGACACCCCCTGTTCAGGCCTCGCGGGGGGCAGCCTCCGGGGCGGCCGGGGGACAAGTGCCCCGCGGAGACCGCCCGCCCGCCCCCGACTTCCGCTTTCCGGAGTCTCGGCCGCCCGCTGGGGAGCTCGGTCTCCTCGCCGCCCAGCCCAGGGCGCGCTTCACCCGCGGCAGCTACGCGGAATTCCCCCACGAACCCCAAGCCGCAGACGGGGGTCGACGCCAGACACCCCGACGGCCCGGGCTCGGGGCTCCAGGCCGGCCAGGCGCGGGCCAGCAGGCGGGAGCGCGGCGCCCGAGGGGCGGGCGGGCGGCGGTACCTGGATGAGGCCGCGCCGGAGCAAGGCGGTGTGCACGCAGCCGGGGACCTCCCCGGGCAGCTCCAGCGAGCCGTTCCCGCTGCGGATGGTCCAGCTGCCCCGCAAGCTGTAGCTGCGCGCCGCGGCCGCGGGGTGCGCCCCGCACAGCGCGAGCAGCAGGAGCAGGCGCGGGCTCATGCCTGCGGCCGCACCAGCTGCGGGCGGGCCCCGCGCTCACTTAAGAAGCCGAGACCGGGCCCCGGGGCCCGCCCCGGACCCGCCCCCAGGTCAGCTGAGCGCCCGCCCGCAGCAGCTCGGGAGCCGGGGGCGGAGCGCGGGGGCCGCGCGAGATCCCGGACCGGGCCGGGAAGTGCTCGCAGGCGCCGGGCGTGGCGGGCGCGGGTGCAGAGCGCCCCTCCGCGGGGCTCCGGGCTGGGCTCGGGGGGCTGCGCCCGGGGCTCGCGGGTTCCGGTCTGCTCTCCGAACCGCTGCGGAAACGCGCGCCGTCACCTGGGCGCAGGCCGCGCGGCGCAAAGCCTGGCGGGGCCCCGGGACGGAGGGGTGTAAGTGGACGCCTCGGCCAGAGGCGCCTGTCTACGAGACCCAGACGCCGCGACCCCCACCTCCGTCCCGCGGGTTGCACGGCCCTCGTCCCCGCGGCGGGGGCCGACCGCCTCCCGCAGCCCGCGGCGGGCCTCAGGGTAAACGAGCCCCGGAGCCCTCGTCCCCGCGGGTCTTCTCAGGCCAGGCGGGCGGGTTCCGACCCGCGGCTGTGCAGCCCAGGGCCTGAAGCAGAGAAGGAAGCAGCGTGTGGGATGCTGTTGGGGACCAGGACCTCCGGTTTCGTGGGGCGCCACAGGGGAGGCTACTGGAGAGGCAGGAACCTGCACGAGGAGCACATTGCCTTAAATCCCTCTGCACTGACTGGCTGCGCCCACGACCCCTGCAGAAAGTCCGTCGCTCCTGTCTGGGGTTGCTGAAGGCGGAACATGGGCCTCTCCGCGCCCCCCGCCCGGGCGGCACCTCCAGCTGGCGCTCCACTGCCCGCGGGAGTGCGCCCAGGAAGCTGCCGGAGCGTCACGGCTCACAGACCGGCCTGTTCCTTGACCGTGGGGTCTGCCTCGCGGCGTGCTCCCGGGGAAGTCTTCAGAAAAGTGAGTCCAAGCTCCACCCACCTCCTCCTGACCCTACCATGGCCTGAATCTGGGGATGCCAACAGCAGTTCACTTTTTCAGAGTCAGCATCTTTCGTAAGTCTCGCATCCGGGGGACATTCTGGGTTATCCACTCCAAGCCTCGGGCCTTACAGCTGCGGGAGCAGGGTCCCCAGAGGGCAGAGGACTGGCCTGTCTGACAGCGGCACAAAGGACTGACACTCTCCTGCCCCCAGCAGAGCCCACAGATACACACGGGGAGGCTCCAACTGCTTCGGAGCCTTCCTCACTGCAAAAGCACTTTCACTTTTAATAGAAACAAAGCTTCAAATAACACACCGTCATTCTTGGGGCTAAGTGGCCAGCCCCGGTCCTCTGATCACTGGGGACAAGGCTGCCCCACAGCAAGAGCCACAAAGGAATACGTCCATGTCACCCATTCCTCCAGAACGGAAGAACGGACAATATGCCCAGCCAATGCTGCTGCTGTCCTACTAAGGAATACTTGAGAAAATCTATTTTGTAAAAAAAATGAACAAGAATAGAGAGGAAATGCTCCTCTTCATTCTAAGACACACACTATGCTGTCTATATTACTTCCCTTTGAGAACAGAGAGTTCCAAGAAAATGTGAAGCCCTAATGTTATGCTGCAAATTGAGATTGGCACAGGACAGAATAAGGTTTTCATTTCGTTAGGATTTTTTGTCCATGACTTCCAGGAAAATAAATTTTATTTTGAGAAAATAAAAAAAAACTCAATTTATGTAATTTAAGGAAACAGTATCAAATCCAAGCCTACAAAATAGTTACATGTATCTATTTGGATACATAAAGTTCCGTTTTGATCATCTCATTTGATGCTTCCCAAAATTTAAATTATTTAGATCAAGTGCTAGTTCCCTTGTTAAAAGAGACAAAGTGATAGAGGCTAGGGAGTGGAGGAGACTGGGTAAGACGCTAGGCATGGTATAGAATGCGGAGCTTCTCTTCCCGGCTGTCTGCTCTCAGTGCATTTCCCAGGCCCAGGACTCGCCCGGAGGAGTGACGGGAGCAGCGCTATCTGAAGACCAGCCTCAGCACAGGGGGATGAGTGTGAGGCCAGGGGCCCCGGAGGGTGATAAGGAGCTTCGAGGGCTGGACATCACCAGCTCCTGGCAGCGGGGAAGGCCTGCTTACTACTGAGTTGTCTTTCCTCAACTCACTATAAAAAGTCAACTGGAAATGAAAAGGGAAGACATTTCTTTAGGGTGGTAACCCCCCCATCTCCCAGATTGCCAGCTGTCTGATTAAAGTGCACCTTAAAGATTCAATTCCTGTCTGTATTTTACTGGCATTTGGAGACAGGTGACTCGAGCTCTGGACTTTAGGTTACAAAAGCTTCTGGAGGTTGAATAACAGGCCTGTCGGCATCTCACTGCCTCAGGAAGAGGAGGGGATCGAGCCTGAGTGACAGTGCTTCCTTCCTCTCTGAACATATGAAGCTGGTAAGCTCACTGGAATGCTACAGTATACCAGACCTAGGGTGCTCTAATAATGAGGAGAAGAAAGATGACTCAGCATCTGTTCAGTTCCCCCAAACTATAAGTATCTACCTCAAACATCACACAACTCTTAAAATTCAACAATATAGAAACAAACAACCCAATTAAAAAATGGAATAAAGACCTGAACATGGAACTGTCGGCAGCGGTGACATGAGTTCGATGCCCAGCCAGGGAGATTCACACATGGTGCAGCAGACCTCTCCTACCTCACCCGCTGCTCCCCTCAGCAGTGTATTTCCTTCCATCTGCCTGTTCTGCTCCCCACTCTGTCTCTGGTGAACCCTCTCACAGCCCCATGCCTCTGGCCTGTACCCCAGCCTGTATGCATGAATTAAAAAAAAAACTTAAAAAAAAAAAAGGACCTGAACAGACAGCTTACCAAAGAAGACACGGATAAAAGATAAGCTTCTGAAAAGATGCACCACATTCCTGTGCCATCAAGGAGTTGCAGACTGAAACAGCAGTGAGACACCTCCACATACCTATGAGAATGGCCACAGCCACAACAGTCACAACCACAAATGCTGGTGAGGATGCAAACGGAACTCTCCTTGGTTGCTAACGGAAACGCAACATGGTATACCACTTTAAAAGACACTTGGTTTATTACATACACTTATCATGTAATCCAAGGAACACGCTGCTTGGTATTTACCCAAGAGTTGAAAAGATATGCTCCATACAGATAGCCAGAGGCACAGGAAAAAAAGGTTCATTAATTACCACGGAAATGCAAACCAAAACCACAATGAAATGTCACCTCACACCGGTGAGAATGGCCCATATTAAAAGGACCAGAAACAACAAGTGCTGGTGAGGATGTGGTGATAAAGGACCCTCCTACACTGTTGGTGGGAAAATAGACTGGTCCATTCCCTGTGGAAAGTAATACCGAGGTTCCTTAAAAGACTGAAAATGGATCTGCCATATGACTCAGCAATCCCACTCCTAGGAATCTACCCAAAGAACACAGAAACACTAATTCAAAAGAAAACCTGCAGTTCTGTATTTTTTGCAGCACTATTTACAACAGCCAAGCTATGACAACAACCTAAGTGCTCTAGGACAGACAAGTGGATCAAGAAGATGTGGTATATACACAATGAATACTACTCAGCTATGAAAAAAAGATGAATTCTTGCATTCACAACAACATGGAGCTGGAGGAGATTATGGTAACCAAATAAGCCAGAAAGAGGAAAACAAATACCAGATGATGCTGGATAGAGAGGAACAAAACAAAGAAACTGACTAAAGCAAAACAAACAGTTGAAGTCTGACTGTAAGATTGAGGCTACCAGAGGGGGGGGGGGAGAGAGAAGGAGAGAGGGGATGCAATGAATGAGGCTGGAAAATTACTGGTGCTTTGGTGGTAGGTGTGGTGTGATAACATACATTTATAGAGGTGTAAGAACCCCTAAAACATATACATTGTTGTAAACCAACATGACCTCAATAAACATAATAACAAGAAATTAATGTCCACAGGAAAATCTGCACGTGGATGCTTATAGTACCTGTATTCACAACTGCCAAAACCTGGAAGCAACCAAGACCAAGGGTGTTCCAATCCTGTGAGATAATTACGTAATTATTTTATAATGAGGGGAAGAAAAATGACTCAGGATCTATTCAATCCCCCAAATATAAGTATCCACCTCAAACATCACACAACTGTTAAAATTCAACAATATGGAAACAAACAACCCAACTAAAAAATGGAATAAAGACCTGAACAGACAGCTTACCAAACCTACAGTTCTGCATTTGGGCCAGTCTATTCCCACCAGCAATGTAGGAGCGTCCTTTATCACCACATTCTCTCCAGCACTTGTTGTTTCTGGTCCTTCTAATATGGGACTACAGGTACTTGGATGGTGAGGGTAGGAAGGTAACATACATCTGATGAGGTTATTCCCCTAAATCATGCAAAGTATTCTAAACCAATGTTACCCCAAAAAAGGGGGGAAAAAAGCATCCTTTAGAAGGTGAATGGATAAGTAAACTATGGTTCATCCTCACCTAAATATTTAGCACTGACTACTGTTCAGTGCTAAAAACAATATGAACTATCATGGCATGAAAAGACATGGAGGGCCTTAAAATATGTATTACTGAGGGAAAGAAGCCACTCTGAAAAGTACACATCATATGACTGCAACCACCTGACATTCTGGAAAAGGCAAGACTTCGGAGACAGAAAAAGATCAGTGGTCACCAGAGGGTTAGGTAGGAATGAATAGATGGACACAGACGATTTGAGGGTCAATGAAATGATTCTCTGTGATGCTGCAATGGTAGGTAGGTATCATATATTTGTCGAAACAAAACCACAGAATGTGTAACGGCATGAGTGTACGCTATTGTCAGCTAAAGACTTTGGGTCACAATGATGTATCAGTGCTCATCGGTGAGAAATACGGCACCCTGTGGGTGTGCTGACAGTGGGAGAGACTGTGTGTGTCCAGGCAGGTGACACATGGGAAATGTCTATTTTCTATTCAAATTTGCTGTGAGCCTACTTTAAATTACTCTTAAAAGGAAAATCAATTAAATACACATATGCATACATGTCATGCATGTGTGTGGATAGATGTGTATAGATATAGGCGCAATTTCTAAATACATGAAAGAAAGAAAAGACTTCCCACTTAACACTTTTTGCTCTGCTCACGTATTCACGGATTCACATGTTCATCTAGTCTCCGGTTTTTCATGCCTCGGTGGATTTATTTGGAACTATTAGGAGCTATTTCTTTGATCGTACTCAGTCTAGAAGCTTTAATCTCTATGCATTTAAAATTTCATTAAAATATATCCAGTAGTTCAGGAGCTGTGTGTGTTTTATTGAATGCTTCTACCATTCATGCGGTGGCACAGAAAATAGCCAGCACAAGAAGTGTTAATGTTCTGTCATACAAGGAGTTTGGAAACTATCACTCCTCCCCCACTCTATCCTAGAAATAAGAAAATAGATAAACCCACTGAAAATCAACATCTCTATTTAGATCAAACAGAGAATTGAGGTGACAGCGTAAACAGCTCACCCCAAAATTAGAGAGACAGAGCAATGGATACAAATAATCATAACTTACCAAAGCAGAAGCTCATGTGCAGAAAGCTCCTTGGGAACCAGCTTCAGAGTGGAAAACAGTGAATTGCAGGACACTCAGTGGACAAGCCTGAGAGTTAAAATCTCCCCAGGAGCACAGTCTTGGGGTCACTCACGCTCCTGCGAGGTTGCCTCTGGGAGGGAGCTCTCTTGGGCACTCACAGTGAAGCATGGACAATTCTTCCCCCGGGGGTTCTAGCAAGGGGAGGAGAAAGGACCCCCTTCACCACGAGACAATTCGATTCTTAACAAGGTTTGCTTTCAAGAGAAACTGTTATCTGAGCGCACGGATCTGGGAGAAGGGACGTTCCCATTGCAGCCCCAGCCAGCCACCCTGTCCTCCCTACGGGAGCGGGGAAATACTGAGAAGCACCCGTGAGGGTCACAGGCCAGGGACACCATCACTGCGGACTAAGGCCTGACCACAGGACTCTGGGGAGCCCTCCCCCCACACCCGCCCCCGCACAGCAAAAGACCTGTGTGTTTATGAAACTCCTCGCCCCCAGCGTCAGGAATGGCTTTAACACTGAAGTCACCAGGCAGAAGACACGGTGTAAAGAGACACAACAGGTACCAGAACCAGACATGGGTATGGCAGGGATGTGGCATGCCCGGGGCAGGAATTCAAGGCTACGCTGAGCTCGTGTGGCGAGGGCGGACGGCATGAGAGAACAGGCAGGCAACGCGAGCGGGGCGGGAAGTCTAAGAAAGAATCGAAACACACAAGCCATCGAGACAGCAGCCCCAACGAGCACGCTCGCCAACACGGCCGCGAAGGGCGCCTCCAGCTTGGGGAGAGGCCATAAAACCGAAATCGAAAAGGGAAGGGGAGAAGGACGAGGAAACGCGGGGCAGCACAGCCCAGGGCGCGGGGCTGCAGCAGGGGGCCCGCGGCGGGGGCAAAGGAGAAGGGGGAGGGCAGGCACGCACCGGCGGCGCGGCCCGCCAAGCTCCTCCAGAGCGAAGCGCCGCAGCCTGAGCGGAGCCCCGCGAGCACGCACGGGAGAAACGCGCGGAGAACGGGCCGGCCGGGGCGGGCGGGCTCTCCGCGGCCCCAGAGCGGCGGCTCCGGGCAGGCGGCGCCTGGGGCGCGCGCTCACGCCGGGCTCGCCCCCCCCCGGCGTCTCCCCGCGCGGGCCGGGCGGGCGCCCCGCGTCCGTTGCCCGCGGACGGCACAGGCCTGCCCGCCGGCGCCCCGTGGCGGCAGCCATGGCCGAGCGCGGGAGGCGCCTCAGGCCCGCACGCCCGCGGACGCCGCCGTGAGGGCCGCAGGGGAACGCGCGGCGACGCCCCTCTTCGCCCCTCTTCAGAACCCGCCGTTCCGTCAGGACGGGCGCGAGGGCGGCAGGGCCCAGCGGGCGCCCGTGGCTCACAGCCGCAGCGCCGGCACCCGCGAGCCCCCTGGACTGCCCCCTGGGCGCCGCGCGGAGACGCCGCTGAGCCGCGGCGCTCACGACCGCCCGTCAGCAGCCGCCGCAGGTCTCGCCCGCGGGGACGGCGCGCTGCGGGGGCGGCGGCGGGCGGTCTGCGCATGCTCGCAGCCCCGCGCTTCTCGCGCCGACGCCGGTTCCCGCGCGCCCGGGTCTCAGCCGCGCCTGCGCGGAGACGTCTCGGGGCGAGGGCCCTCTGGGGCAGGCCGCGCCCGGGCCGACCGCGGGGCACCGGGCTCCGCGTCCGCGACGCCCGCGCCAGCCCGGAGCCAGCCCGGAGCCAGCCTCCCCGACGGCGCTGCCCGGCGCCTGCATCCCAGGTGAGGCGGCCACGGGGCGGGGCGCGGGCCTCCCCGCAGCGGCCCGGGGCCTGCCCGGCTGCCCTCGCGTCTCCCCGTCTCCTGCGCGCTCGCTGGCCTGGGGCCGTGCGTGCCCCCAAAAGGCGAACGCTTGAGGCTGCTGGGTCTCTGGTGGGCGTGCAGCCCAAGGCCGCCCCCGCGCCGTCACTAGGCTTCTCGTCTCTCCCGGCCGGCCGGTGGTAACTCGGCGCCCAGAGCAGCGGGGCGGAATGGTAAAGGAAGACCCACGTGGATTTTTAAAAGAGCTGGCAGTACATTTGTTAAAAAGTAATTTAAAAAAACTGGTGAAATGAATTTAATTTTATTTTTTTAAAGATTTATTTTTTATTTATACATACAAGCTGGGGTACAGGCCAGAGGCGGGGGGCGGCGAGAGGGTTCACCAGAGACGGAGCGGGGAGCAGCACAGGCAGATCAGAAATACACTGCTGAGGGGAGCAGCGGGGAGGCAGGAGAGGTCTGCCGCACCATGTGGGAATCTCCCCGGCTGGGCGTCGAACTCGCGTCACCGCTGCCGACAGCTCCACAGCGCAGGGCTCAACAGCTGCGCCACCGGGGAGGCCCTGGTGAAATTAATTTTAATAATACGTTGTGTTTAAACCAATATTTCCAAACGATTATTTCAATGTGTGTCCAGTCCCATTCTTTTTCCAACGTGATTATTAATGAGATATTTTACATCACTTTTTTTATTTTACTAAGGCTTCCAAATCTGTGGTGCATTTTATAGTTATAGCACGTGTCAAGCGCAAGGCTCACTTTCTAGCTGCCATCCTTTTTATAAATTTTACAGTGAAAACGTTTCAAATATTGGAGATGGTGCCATGGGTTTCCCGTACCCGAACCTCTCCCGAGCAGGCACAGTGTGCCTTTGTTCCAGATTTCTCTTCAAGGACTTTGTCTATTGAATGGATTGGGAGGGGATCAGCAGGGGCCTGGATGATCTCAGCAAGTGACTGGATGACCTCACTCCTCTCTGTAAAGACCATCCCTTTACTGAGCCTGTCAGTTCAAAGGCTAAGAATTCTAGAGAGTTGATTTCTCTCAGTGCCTTGAAGATAATATTCTGCCGTCTTGTTTCCAGTGTTGCTGTGGAGACACCTTTCATTATTGCTGTTGAGTCAGTCTACCTGTTGTTTGACTCAGGGAATCTACTCACGTTGCAGAGGAAGCGGCAGGTCTGTGTGGGTCCCAAGGCCGCAGGTGGGCTGCAGGTAGGCTTGGAGAAGTGAGTTCAGGTTTGCCGCTCCAGGCCACAGGAAGCTGGGCCAATGGATTATCTATCCTCCCTGATAGGAGTGACATTGTCCGGTGCGCTGGGTGCAGCACATCCATGGGCTTGGTATCTGGATCAAGGAGGCTTCAAGAAGATTATCATCTGGTCGGGGTTGCCAGGTCACAGGTGGGTTGTGTTGAGGGCTGTGAACATTTACTGAACGTCTTTATGCCTACACCACAGCAAGAGCCTTTTTTTCCTACAGGATCTTTTTAGTGTACTCTACTAGGAAGCTTAGCATTAGGTTCTTTTTTTTTTTAAGGTTTATTTAATTTTGCATAGAAGCTGGGGTGCAGGCCAGAGTTGTGGGGCAGTGAGAGAATTCACCAGAGACAGAGTAGGGTACAGAACAGGCAGATGAACCGAAATACACTACTGAGGGGAGCAGTGGGCGAGGCAGGAGAGATCCGCCACGCCATGTGGGAATCTCCCTGGCCAGGGATCGAACTCGTGCCGCAGCCTTCGACAGCTCCACAGCGCTGGGCCTAACCCATTGCACCACCAGGGAGGCCCAGCATTAAGCTCTTCTTAAAGAAAAAATGATTAAAGGAACTCTTTGCACACCTTTGCCATTCATTCTATATGAAATTTAAGGCTTGCATTTTTCCAAAAGCAGTCAGTGGGATTTCATAAAATCTGTAAAAATCCATAAAATCTGTAAATCATTGCCATCTTAAATCTTCTGATCCTTGAAGACAGGGTGTCTTTGCTGTTATTGAGGATGTCTTTAATTTCTTTCAGAAATATTTTTAGTGTTCAGTGTGCAAGTTTTGCATTTCCCTATATAATTTCTTTCTAGCATTTTATTCTTTTTAATGCAATTGTAAATGGAATTTTCTTTTTTATATTCAGATTGTTTATTGCTAGTTATATATCTTTTGTGATTTTGTATCCTGAAATTTTGCTGAATTCCATTATTAGCTCTAAAACTTTTTGATTATTCTTTAGGATTTTCCATAGCCCATTATCTGTGAATATAGTTCTTCCTCCCGGATTTGAATGACCTGTTATTTTTTTATGTATGAATTGTTTGCTATTCTGCTGGCTCCCATTCAAGGTGCTGTGTTGCTTGAATTTTTTTTCTTTCTGATTTTTAACTGAGTTCTTATTTGGTTCCTGTTGAAGATTTGCTTCTTCTGGTACCTGTTTGAGTTTTTGGGACCACCTACCTAATAGGCTTTTGGGCTGGAAATCTTCACAAAGGACAAAGGAATATGACATTCTTTTTTTAAGAAAAGATTTATTTGTTTATACATATAAGCCGGGGTGCAGGCCAGAGGTGTGTGGGGGCGGGCGGTGAGAGGAATCACCAGAGACAGAGTGGGGAGCAGAACAGGCAGATCAGAAATACACTGCTGAGGGGAGCAGCGGGCAAGGCAGGAGAGGTCTACCGTGCCATGTGGGAATCTCCCCGGCCGGGCCTTGAACTTGTGTCGCTGATGCCGGCAGCTCCACAGCGCAGCGCCTAACCACTATGCCACCGGGGAGACCCCAAATATGACAAATTCTGAGAGAATATTTTCTGATCACAGAACACCGGAACTCCTTCACGTGGGCTCCCCCTTGCATGTGTTGCGCCGAGTCCCCGACACCGCTTTGTGCGTCCTGGGCATGATCAGGGTCGTGCAATTACTGCATTAGATCCTTTAAGTATTTTCAGGAAAGCTTTCCTTGGACTGTATCCTTTGTGGGGTCTGGTTTCAATTCGTTTCTGTTTTGAGAGGACTTTCTTGATGGACACATTTTAAAAAAATTGGTTTATCCCAGAGTATTTAGCTGCTTTTTCACAGGGAATTGGTTCGGGTCATTATCCACACTGCTAAAAGCTGACATCACCCGTACTGTGGTGCTGTTTTACTGATGGTGGCCAGAGAATAAATTTCTGTTGTTTTTCTATGGTATATTGAAGGGTCTTTGTTGTTGTTGGAGTTCAAAAGCAAGCAAGGGCTGCGTTAGCATGGCCGTCTGTGAAGTGCTGGGGATGCCCTCACGGGCGGGCAGTGTGGTCGGCGAGGAGCAGAGCAGAACAAAGTAGACAAGCCCCGCTCTCAGCGCTTCCCCTCGGGGCGGGCTGAGGAGCAGCACGTAAGGGCGCCCTTGGGAGTGGCGGCGCTGCTGGTAGTTTGCAGTGAATAGCTGAGAAAACCAGCATTCTAAGTGGGCACCGGAGAGGCCTAGCAGCTAGGGGGAGGGAGGCCTAAGGCGTCGGGCTAACAGTCTGTCAAAGGGAAGCGCCAGGGCGGCCTCCGACCTGAAAGCCCACTGCGCGCCCGTGGAGGCCCAGGGCCCGGCTGCCACACAGGGGCCCGGCAAAACAGAGCGCTGAGCGCTGAGCAGAGGCAGTGGGTGCGCTGCTCCCGGCGTTTTGGCGGGGAGCTCTCGCTTTGCTGCCATGGAAAGCAGGGAGACCGCGCTGACACTGCTCCGGTCGCCCTGGGCGATGCAGCAGCCGACCCTGGTGGCAGTGGCAGGGCGGGCAGGCCGAGGAACAGTTCAGAGCACAGCTGCGGGTTAGCATGGGCGTGGAGTGTGAGGCAGCACGGCTGACGTCTGGGATTGCAGCTAGTGCAGCTGCACGTTTGCTTCTACGGCAAGAGGGGTGCGCACGCGCACGCACGTTCACGGTCATCCTGTTGACATCTTTAGACACCCTGTCGGTGCCAGGTGCATAGCAGATAGGTAGCTCTTTGGGCCAGGAGAGGTGGCCGGGAGGCTAGGCAGTGACAGACCGGCTGCGTGCTAGGCAGCCGGGGCACGGGAAAGCTTCCCCAGGCTTGGCCTGACACTGTAGTCGCGTGTGAAAAGGTAGTTACTTCAGAAAATCATCATCTACAATACAGGGAAAATTAAGAGGGCTCTTAAAAAGAAAAAAGTCACTTAGAAATAGTCAGCTTGGAGGGAGATAATTGGTCACAGGATCTAAAAGATGATTCCAGGTAAAAGCAATGCCCAGAAAGACTGTATGAGAGCTAGTCACGAACGCTTCAGCAGCAGTGAGCGGCCAGAGCAGAGCAGAGCAGGCGAAGGTACGGTAATGCCGGGGGCTTAATAGAAAACAAGTTCCGCTCCCTCCAGTCCTAGCCTTCCCAGAGGTGAGCGTCATCTTTTAACGTAACTCCGCTGTAACATTCTCTGGAGGCGGCTGAGGGAAGAGTGGTCATGTGTTTAAGCCCTCACACTGGTTTGTAAAACCATTTTTAAAACGTTCGAATAGCTACTCTATAGTTTATCTGCCCGTCACGTGAGCAGCGCAAACACCTAATTAACGTGACATCTCTCCTTAACCTTTCCCTCAAAACTTGCTTAGTCTGAGACCACAGGACAAGGTTCAAATTCTTGCTCAGCTATCTAGCCGACACTTGACAGTTTTGTGCCTGGCTGAGTATTACTTGGTCTTCGCTGAATTACATGCATCCAAACTGAAGTAGACCTTAGTCACAAAACTCAGTATCACTGGACTATACCTAATTTACAATTAGACCTAAACTGTAGAATGTTAAGGCATCTTACGTAAATGTGTACATCAGCTTAGTATTTTAATTGAAACCACTACAAACATGTCAGATATGAGAAATGTTAATGTTTGGGCATACACTGATTTCTAGTTATGGAGACAGCGAGTTTGAGCAGGCCCAGGACACACAGATTACCACTGCGGTTTGTCCCCCAGAGCCAGAAAACTCTGGAATCACCTGTGTGGGTTTGTGCAAACAGGTCCCTGGGCACCTTTTACAGAATTTTCCAAATGATATAGATATTGGTGGTCTCAGGGCCACACATTCGAGCCCACCACCCTAAATCATACACCATAGTTTGTTCTAAGACACTCAACACTGAACTCACACAGCATTAAAGTGTGGACTTCACGTTGGCTGAATTACCAAGACCAAAGCGTCTTTGAACACAGACTTTAATGGCAACAATTCCTTTAAGCTCGATGAACCTTAGCTATTACAAGTCTTAATGCACATGTCACTATTAGACAATATTGAGTGACTTGCACTGGGTTCCTCATAAAATATGACAAATTCACTTAGTGTCAACATTCATTTAACAGTTTTGTTATGCCAACACAAAACACAGCTAATTGACTTGATCCCAAATCACTAACACAGCATGGTATCTGAAGCATATTTCAACTAAGTCATTAAAATAAAAAGTGAGTGTTTCACTACCCCTGAGACCACTAGTTAACAGTGGTTCATACTTTAAAAAATTGTGAGTACACCCACATAAGAAAACAAATACTTTAAAAAAATGAAGTCTGATTATCACATTGCAAACTTGCCCAGAACAAAAGTCACTTGAAATATTTAATATTGATTTACCGTTAACAGGTCAACTGGACTAGAATTCTCATGTTAAGTAAAACTAAGAACTTAAAGTTTGAGCGTATGCATTAAAGGACATAGGAAATAGAAGAGCCAAATTTCAATCTGTGAAAACTCTTTTATCAGTCCTACACATGGCACTAGTAATGACAAATAGGGGAAAGGGTGAATTCTTGGGTTCTTTTTGACAGTTTTATTGGAGACGATCTCAAGTCTAGTGTCCATACATTCAAAAATGTTGGTTTTCCAGGTACTATACTGTTCTCCTTAAACCTGGAGAAGCCTTTATGGCTTGTTCCCTTTGATGTGACATAGAAATGTTTTAGAAAGCATCAAGTCAAAGACACAATTGGACACTCTTATTAATTTTGACAACCAGTGGTTAAGGAAGTCATCTCAATAAATATGTAAGGGCTGTCTATGGCTAAAAAGGTCCTTTGGAAAGCCAATATAGGAATCCAGCAGCTCTGACATTTCATTGTTGGCTTCCAAGAAAATGATGTACCTACTAAAGCTGTTATTTTCAGATCATACTGTACAGGAGTCTCAGAAGTAATTATCTTGAAAACAGAGGCAACAATTATTTCTTACCTTGTGAAGAAGTTACTAATCTCTTGTAATCTGAGTCCAAAATAGTTTTAACAGTATGACATTTACCCTCAAGTCATTTAAAGCAAAAGTGGACTCACTGGAAAACTGTATAGCTGGGTTGGTATTTCTCAATGAAATGCTTGTTACAGAAGTAAAGTCAGAACATCTTCAAAAGGCATGCATGTCACTTCCAGCTTAAAGAACCTTAAGTCAATAAATCATGTCCAAACTACATATTAAAATGTTTATAAAAATCAAGCTTTAACATTTATTTTATATCTAGCTTTCCACATTTGTGTGCAGACACGGAGTAGATTGCACATAAGTGTAAGCAGTGCAAAAATGTGGAAGTGGAGAAAAGTCACAGATGTACTAGAAATGGAACACAGGATCATAAGAAAGCAGTGGACAAACCAAAATAACCAGGACAAAATAAAAACTATAGGATCAGAATTAGGAAGGATGAAGAATGGTAATGCCCTTGTTACTACAGAAATAAAATTAGTGGCACAGATAGCACTTGTCAAACAACAACAAAAAAATCCAATAGCATTGACTTTTACTCATTCATGTTTAAGTCCCCTGAAAGGGCATCTGTTGCATTTAAATGCTCATTATGTAGATGGCTGAACAGTCCCTCTCAGCAAACACTCAGCACCCCACACAGTCAAGTCACTTCGACACAGCCTCATGACAGCTCCCACACCAAAACAGGACTTTATTTTGTAAAATTTGACCCATTATTACTCCCACGTTATGGTTTTTTCAGCTGTTGAGTGTACAAGGTGAAGAAAAAATTTAATTAGATGGGGTTGTACCTGGAAAATAAATTTAACTCCATACACACATTTCAAAGCTGCTGAGTCCCAAGTCCATCTTTGAACTCCAGGGCTGCCAGTATCGTGTGCAGCACACTAAAGCTACACTCTCTCCAAAGCTTATTAATTCCACATAATCAGGTCAATCAATGTGTCAACCTGTAACAGACTGTGCACTTTTATCTGAACATGGCAAAATATTCACTCTTTTGAACTTTACATCATCATTTGATGTCAAACAATGAAGCAAATCCCAACAGTATATACAAAAAACAGCTTTGCATTTACAAAAGATTGTTTCCCATACTGATTAATCCAGGCAGCTAACTCATTGGTTTATGCAACTTTATTGAAGAAAAATAAATCAATTACTAGCAGAGCTATTAGTTGATCACTCATCCATTGCCATCTTGCATCATTTATTCAGTGCTATATTAAACAGTGTATTGGAAGATAGATTAACTAATAGCTCCAAGCTTCCTAACAATTTAAATGAAAATTACAAAATGTTTGAGACCCTATTTTGGAATACAAAGGGTGTTTGACTTCCAATTTCCATTCTCTGTAGAACAAGAACAGGTCATTCCTTTATTGACATGCATAAAATACATCACATTTTCTGTTCTGCTGATGCTATAAATTCAGTACCAATTCTCCAGCCACATCAGTTATGAGCATAAAGTATATCATGTAACCTCAGCTCTCTAACAGTGAAGGTTTACACAAGAATGGATGCTGCTAGAACAAAGCTGCTCCTCTGGTGTGCCCACTGAGCATCCAACCTCGCCCCACTCAGATGGCTTCTTCAGCGTTAGAGCAGTGAGGAATGGTTTAGTCTCATAACCAAGTTAGAGTGAAGACATTGGCCACATAATACACATGCTCCATTTTTTAAAAAATTCTGAATCTTGGGCAACTGTTCTCTTGTAACTACTTTACAGTTTCTAAAAGCAGTTATTGTCCAAAGCTGGAAGAACTTAAGTCTTCTCAGATGAGCATGTGAATGAATGGAGGGAGGTAAACAAAAAATAAAATTAAAAAAGATGAGGTCTGACAGGGGAGCAGCCGGATAAGAAAATCAAAAAAAGGAACAGTAATTTAAAGTTTATTCCAGCTCTAATGCAGGTTATTCTGACTGTAAGGTAGCATCACATGGCATACTTCTGAGTCCATTCCCGAGATATTCTGTTGTACCTGTAAATAAAGAAGACGCATTTAACAAGTTAAAGGGAAGAATAATTTCTATTTTACCTCCTAACTCATCATGGAGTCACCTCTAATGGCTACGATTAGAACAAAGTTAACAAGGGAGAAACAACATTTCTCGAAGCATGATGGGAGATGAGGACCTCAGGCTTCCAACACACCGGAAAGCAGCACTGTCATAAAGCGGCACCGATTGCAGAAGCTAATAAAAATTGAAGACCTATTCACTCTCCTCTACCACTGAGATAGTTTACTAAAAAACCTACCATTAGTATCCATTCTGACAAATTGTATTATTAAAAAACTTCTACAGTTCATCATTGATTTTTGTCAGAATAGTACATACATTCTGTACTTCTACAGAAATTTCTATGAAGACCAAACAATTAGTCATTTTACGGAAATCTTAGAAATTATTTGACCCTGGGCATTTCCAGAAGAGGAAATGCCTTGGGGGGGGGGGGAGGGACGGAAGGAGCCTGTGACATTTTGGGGCAGAGCGAGGATGAAGACGACACTGGTAAGAGTAACAATAAAGAGAGCAGTTTCCAAGAGGAGGTGGGCCTGAGTGGTGTTTGTCATTCAAAGTCACGGGTTACTTTTAAAAAACAATAACTGGAGGAAATTTCCACTTGAGCCCTGAAGGATGGGAATCTCTAGCACAACTGGAGACATCTTTTTTCAAAAAACGTCAGCAGGTAATTCACACACAAGCAAAGTTATTTATTGCTGAAGATCACCAATACTGATGTTAACTTTCTCCCTATATTACAGCCATGCTGTAGGTTACTTATCCCAACCGTAACAAAAACTCTAATAAGTTAAATACATGAACGGGCACAAACGTTTAGATTTGTATTTTTAGTTTAATACTGCATTTTATGATGTTAACTAGCTTCATTTCAAACATGGTTCAACCACTTTTCTAAACTTCAACACGTAAATTCTTTCTACCAATTCATGGTTACCTCATTTAAGCATCCTCTCTGAAAAAGCCAACACTTTAAACAAAGGATTCATTTAGCATACAAGAACCAAAAAGTATAGCTGACACTAAAAGCATGCTTGTCAGTAATGAATGTTTAGTGTAGACGCTGAGGCTTAGTTGAAAATGTTTTTCCCCTTACATTCTCATCTCCTGGCAAAATTAAACTAAGTCACTGCATTCCATAAAGACACTGATAAAGTTCAAGATACACCAATATTAAAATTAAAATTTTAACCTCATATAGTTTGAGAGATAAATTTCCATTTCTTACTAACACTATATAGCTGCTTTGCCATGCAAAAATACTCTCAAGCAGTAACAACTACTGGGTATACTTGCACGCTAAACAGAGATCAAGCAGTTAAATGTACAGTTTCAGAAAACTGCCACACCTGTGACTTGGGTTAGTGAAGAGAGTGCCTTAAAGCATGCAGCACCCAGTGCTCGCAGTGCCATGAGTAAGCGCACCAGAGCGCAGTCCTCTTACCCTACAACATAGCGTATTTCTCTGTCCACTCTCTCGCTAACCTATTGTACCTAATTGGACAAGTACACTCAGCATTAATTATAACAAACCAAACTTATAATGGTGAAGTTGTACATAAAATTGTATTTGAGAAATTTGTTATATCAAGTTTTTACAGCAGTACCAGCATTTTTTTTCAAAAACATAACTGGAATTAAGAAAAGTTTGCTTTCTTACCCAAAGCTTAATTACTGAAATGAGCATGTAAGAAAAAACAAAAAACACAAAAACCACTTCAGTCACATAAACTAAAACCTAGTAATCTGAAAAACTACATTTCAATAAGTAGCTTTCTGTACATTTTCACTACCATCATACCAGGAATAAGATTCAAGTCAAGTCTTCTCGGCACTGTCACAACTTAGAGCAAAGGACTAGCCATTAAGAAAACCACCTTTTATACAATTTCCTTCAATCACTACATACTTACTTATCTCTGTCTGTCTTATAGATCCGTGCAATCTCTGGCACTAGGGGGTCATCTGGGTTTGGATCACATAGCAGTGAACAAATGGATAAAAGAACTGTAAGAAAGCAAATTAGATTGTTAGCCAGAATCAGAAATTTGAAAACACAAAAGAGCACTTAAAAGCATGTATAATAAACCACCATCCTCAAAGGATTTTTATTAATGTTTTGATTTCACAGAGACAAAGTTTCACAAACTTTCGCTCCACAGCAGACAAGCTCCTGACAAATTAGAGAAGCTAAAAATGGGCCCGGGCCCTACTGATATCAGGTTTAAGCACCGACTACCTAATAAAAATGCCGCCACACTTAGGAGTTACAAGGTAGTCAAACGGCGCCATAGCAGCTTATTATTTTTTTAAATAGTGAAGTAGCATGAGAATTTAAGTAACTTGAGTTTCTTGGGTGAGGGGTGGGAGGGGAACAACCACACGGGTCGTCCTTCTGGAAGAACACGTGTGGACTTGTGCAGCTATTACTCCTGTCAGAATAAATGGAAAAGAAAAAAATCCATTTTTCTGACTTGCCCTTGGGAGGGAAGGGTGTCTCACAAAAACTCCCAACTGTTGATACCAAGCACTGGAGCATGTTTTCAGATTCACTTTGCCTGTTTACCGCTAGACTAACAGTAGTGCAAGGTACTACAAAGCTCTAAGATAGGAAAGTCTGGAGTTACTGTTACATGTGGATGAACACAAAGAGCAACATCATTAAAAAAAATCTGTGACATGTTTTAAACCCAAGAGTGGGGGGGGGAGGGGCAGAGAGAAAACAGAACACATTTACAGAAGCGGAGTTTTTGGTATTACAGTACATTCCCAGCCAACAGTAGAAAATAAAAATGTAGAACCTAGTATTTTAGGGATACTTGAAACTAGAGATGACCTGAAAAGAAACTGGGATGTAGCCAAGATGATAAATAATAGAGGAAATGAGGGAATTACAGTAGCACCCACCAAAATTATTTTTCCCTTACACCCGAAACGATTCTAGCCAACAAAGCCAAGCCTGGGAAACGCCGCGCCGCCCCTTAGGAGACGGAAACACACTGCACAAGCTTGTGAAAAGCTTCATGATGCCCTTTCTTTAAAGGGCTTGTTTTCCTTTGCATTGACTCTGCGTGCTCATAAAAAGCACAAAACACTTTTTGGCAAAGTAGTGTAATTTCAAGAAACAACTTGGGGAATGCTGCACTCAGTATTCAGCCAGAAAACAAGAATGTTTAGAGCCAGCTGCCATTTTCGAACACCTGGAACATTTGTCATAATTAGCAACATAAAAAACCTAATTGTGTTTAAGGAATACTAAGCCAATACCAAAGCCTGGAAATTACTAAAAGACCGACTTCCTTGTCATTGCAAATAGTTTTGAAGCAGGTGATTTTATTTGTGGGATAAAAGTGACCTATGAGGGGCCTCCCTGGTGGCGCAGCAGTTAAGCGCAGCGCTGTGGAGCTGTCGGCAGCGGTGATGCGAGTTCGACGCCCGGCCGGGGAGAATCCCACATGGCGCGGCAGACCTCTCCTGCCTCGCCCGCTGCTCCCCTCAGCAGTGTGTTTCTGATCTGCCTGTTCTGCTCCCCACTCTGTCTCTGGTGAACCCTCTCGCCGCCCCACACCTCTGGCCTGTACCCCAGCTTGTATGTATAAATAAATAAATCTTTAAAAAAAAAAAAGTGACCTATGAGGTTACCAGTTATTCAACCCCAACAAAGTGAGGTAGAGACTCCATCCCATCCAAGAGAGTCACGTGGAGAGCGGACGGCTGCCCAGAGATGTCAAACATGGCTCCATGGTAAAAGTACGAGAGCAGAATTAATCTAGAGACCTTTCTAAAACTCCCTTAGACAGTCATAGGTAGAAATCCCACCATGTTTGCACAGCTAACTAAGGTTTTTAAAACAAGCTATACATTAAAAAAATAAATCAATCAAATTTTCCTACAGTGTAAACCCCAAGATTTAAAAGCACTATGAACTTTAGGCATACGATTTTTGTTAAAAGACATCAAGGAAGATAGCGAGATGTACAAGTGGCTTGGGAGTACAAATACCAAGATCTATTAAAACAAAATTCGCTATTATTTACAAATAATGTCCCCTCCCTAATCTGAATTTTAACTTCCCACAAAATCTGTTCTTAAATTTTTAAATGTTTTACCCCACAAAATCCATCTAAACTGCCAGAAGAGCAAAAACGACATTTCTTATTCCTTGCCCACCTCTCACCAAAAAGTTGATTAAAAAAAATTCAGATGTCCGCCCAGCTCAAAGTCTTATTTCGCTGTAAGTAGTTTACCTTTAGAAATAGTTAAAGCAGGAGACCACTGTGATCTTAGAATATCGAGACAAATGCTGCCATTACTGTTAATATTTGGATGATAAATTCTTGTTGTAAATGCAACCTGAAATAGATAAAAGACTTTTAGGTACTTTCCCCAAATAAAGACAAACATACTAAACTTTAACAGGAGACTTTTAGGAAAACTTAAAATATTGTCATGATTTAAAAAAACTAGGCTAAAACCTCATATATAAAAGATGAAAATTACAGGAGCTGGTTTTTATATTCCAAGTTATGTAATCAAGATACCTTAGGGGACTCCTTTTTTTTAATTAAAATGACGAGCACAGGGCTTCCCTGGTGGCGCAGCTCTATGAAGCTATCCAGAGCCGCTGCAGCACGAGTTTGATCCTCGGCCGGGGGGCTTCCCACAGGGCGCAGCAGACCCCTCCTGTCTCCCCGCTGCTTCTTCAGCAGTGTACTTTCAGGGGATTTGCCTGTTCTGCGTCCCACTCCGTCTCTGGTGAATCCTCTTACCACCCCACACCTCTGGCCTACACCCCAGCTTGTAAGCATAGATAGATAAATCTTAAAAAAAAAAAAAAAAAAAGTGAAAATAAAAATAAAACGACCAGAGCACGACTTCAGAGCAAAAATTTTGACAATATGGCAGGATGTTCCGAGCTTTGGCTCTGCCTTGTGCCAAGCGCTTCATACAGTAATTTGAAGGGTGTTTAACATTCATTAAAAAAACATGTAACAGTAAAATGTAATAACCGCAATGTACAGAACAGCTCCATTTAAGTTACCAAATTACAAAGGTCTGTGAATCCACATTTCCACTGTATGTAAAATATGAATGTGAGTATCCCAAACATACTATCTTTAACAGCTATTCACACTGGTTGAATTCATGCTAATGGTGCTAAAAAAAAAAAAAATGAAGGATTATATGCTTTTAATACCTATAAAAAAGTCACGTCAGTGTATTTAGACAACTCTGTTTTGATACTTAATCAGTTATGCATGCAAACTCAAACGCCAAGATCACAACACAAATTAACAGTATGACACTAAAAAAAAAAATAAAAATGAAAAAAAAAAAATCCTCCGTACAGTGTATTTGAGGCTTGCAACATTGAGGATAAGGCAATTCTTATCTCCATGTACAAAGTTCAAATCCAGGTCTAGCTGTAACTAAAAGTTAAGTCAGCATTTCCTATCAGTGACTCACTTCTATACAGACACACTGAATTATTCTTATTTACCCCCCCCCAACACACCCACCCACCCATTTAGCCTGAATTATCCAGAACCTAACTTCTAAGAATGTTCTATTCCTCCGAAATAAAATATAAATTTATACTAACAGATCTTGGGGGAAAATACTTGCCTTAGGTGGTTTGAAGGGGTAATCTGTAGGAAAATGAATTGTCAAAAAGAATACACCGCCTTGATATGGGCTGTCATTCTGTGAACAGAAAAATATGCTTAACTCTTAATAACATCTGTATTTCCTAAGCATTTCTCTAATATGAACCAAAATTACCTAACGGCATGCTAAGAGCCTAAATTATCTCACAACTTAGTTAACCTTAGTGGAAAAAATATCAAACGTAACAGTAACAAACCAATCTAATTCACTTAGATCCCATTTGGCCTAAGGAATTTTAGAAAAAATCATCTAGAAACAGAAATGTTCTAGATCCCGATTCTCACAAAAGTTTACTTAACTCTAAGTCTACATACAGTAACTATGCAGCAAACTGAGAATGTAATCTGAGAATAGATGCTGCACCCGTAGGATTTCTTCTGCTAGCCATGTACAGGTACATTTCCACTCTGGCAAAGAAATGTTCACTACTATAGGCGACACAGAACTACCTTCAATAGGAGAAGCAGAACACAAGCAAAGTAGGTTTTTAAGCAGTTTAATTTCCAACTGGTTCCTCAAAATTCACACTTTGAAAACATGAAAGTTTTTTCTTTCAAAAGCATACCAAAATTCTCCACAGCAAATCAACAAACAAGTGCTAGATTTGGAAAACACGGCATAGTTGCTTTTCTATGTCAATAGAAAATATAAATTTTCAAGCTACAGCACTGTAATTTCTCCTTTGCTGTTCTACTCATTATACTTTGAGTGTAAAGAATTCCTTAGTAGATACATATTATAGTGTCTGTATAAATAAACATTTGGGAGAAACTACTAGCTAAATCTCACATTTTATTTAACTAATTTTGGAAAAGTTTTATAAAATAGGGTAATACTGAAAATTTATGTTTGTACTGTGTACAACTGTAATTTAAAGGTAATCCCATATACCAAACTCTCATAAAGCACAATTCTAAAAGTTCTGTTTAAGCTTTCATTCCCATCAAATAATATACTCGTTTCTTAATAACGGTAACTATGATGGTATTTAGGCAAAAATCCAATTTCATTTCACTTGTTCAAAAAGAGAATTTATGGAATGAAAGTGCTTCAATGTTATACTTCAGCACCAAAATTCCACCAAATCTGAAAGAACAGGTTGAAAGATCAGGAGGCAACCAGAACAGTCCCAAAATTGACATTATCATTAAAATCACTTTAAATTGTCAGCCAACCAAGCACAACAAATTAATCAGCAAACTGACCCAAATCTTAAAAGAAATCCAGAATTTACACTGAGTGTCTTTTAGAAACCTACTCTGGTTTTGTTCCCATCAGCCCGAGCTACTCTTCCCCAGTGGCTGCTTCCTCTCCCCGTGGCAACCACAGAGTGCTGGTTTTCCTCCTCAGCCCTCTCCTCCATCACCTGACGGGTACTATTTCCGTGACTCCTGTATTCTTACTCTAGTGAATTCATTCTAGGACATACATGGAATATTTCTATTTGATGTCTAATGTGTCCAAAAGTCAAACCACAGACTTTATAGCTGAATTCTCATCTCCTCAAAGTCAGAGTAGTTTTAAGAAATCGGAAGATCTTCACAATCTTTTCTTAAACCAAAACAAAACAGAACAAAATATACACTATTCTCCTCTCCTTTAAAAGCCCACTGCCACCACTAACTTAGGTCAAATCTTTCCTATCTTTTGTTCACATTATGGCAATGGATTACTATGAGTATCCTCGCCTTTACTCTGACTCCCTCAAATGTATCCCTCTACCCCTACCTCATGCTGAAGTGGCTGTAAAAGGATGTTACCCCCTGCTTGAAATCTAGCACAACTTTGAAGATAAAGCTCAAACGCCAATGCACACAGATAATCCACTACCAATCTGGTCCCACCAATCTAGTTAGTCTCATTTTCCACCTGTTCTCCAGAAAACACTTTTTACTACATTAAAAAAAAAAATGTTTCTCATCTCCTCTTTCTTCTGGTAATTTAATACACTTCCCTGGTTTGGAATCTTATTAAAAAGTTTTCATGTATCATGTATCAATCTTGGCAGAAAATGACTTAATGCATTCAACATTAAGTTGAAAGGCCAATAAAAACAAGGTCTATGGACCAACCATTTTACTGCAAATGGTTTTTGTAGCTTATTTCTTCATGTTGCCTAAAGGTCACATTTACAGATAAAGTACCTTAAGCTAAATCATAAATTAGGTGGTAGGTAGTTTGAATAGTTCTCCAAGTAATTCCAAAACCTCTACACCTCCATTTCAAAAGAAGAAAAAAATCCAATATGGTCAATCACAGGGATGTTATACTGTAGAACACACAGACTAGAGGCAATAAGTGACTAACTCATTCAATTGCTTAAAAGTACAACTATGGCATATCCAAAACAGAATCACTATGTAAAAAATGAACCCAGAGAACAAGTAAAAAATTACAACTAGATCAGTCCCAGATTTTCAATGAAAACAAAAACCAGAAGGTTTTAATACTTACAGGTCCCATAATTGTGGCTTGCCAATGAAACACTGGAGGGGGGGGGAGGGGAAAAAAGAATTATTATCATCTAAAAATGCACAAGCTTTTTGAAATTACTATGAAAGTCAACTTGAAAGTTACTTACTATCATCCCCCACTGGACCTGCAGAACACTGTGCTGGAGGGTCACGGGCCAAATCACTAAGTTCCTACACCAAGACAGAAAATGATGGGTCATGTAACCTTAACGGAAACACAAGCAAGCAGAGAGTCTGCTTCCGGTATTTTCACCCCTTTAAGGAACATACAACGACGACAAACATCACATTTCTATGAGAGAGAAAAAAATATAAGTAACCCCAGTCCATTTCTGGGACATGGCAGGTACAATTGTTTCATGGGCACATACAGAGACAATGACCTTGACTAGGAATAATGAATGTATATATGCACTGGACATGAAAATTCTGATTAGAAGAACAAAAACGGTCCTGCTATAAAATGAAGGCCTTCAGAGCCTAGGAATTCAGATAGAGCAGTCCCCAAACATGCATGCTATTGCTGGACTCTCACGCCATCGCAGGGGCTCTTGTTTCTGCTAGCTTTTATCTCTGTTCTTTCTGCACCACACTGACCCCTCTTTTCTGCTTGAAAACTCATTCTCCTGGAGCTAGATTCCTTTTTGGCTTCGTCTTCTTATTTTCTCAACTCAACCTTGTCTTTACTCAATGTTGAACAAAATGGCAACTCTGTAAGAAACTACCTCTCCAGGTAGGCAAGTTCGCTCTTAGCAAAACATGCAGCTTCTCCAATTATATCTGACCTTGTATTTCTAACAAATATGTACTGAGTCTTTGTATGACTGAGAAAATAGTTGCAGAAAAGTATGATATAGTTATAGCTATACATGCCTACGTATAAAAAATTCTTAAACTAGAAATTTATAGAACCTTAAAATAATAATGGGTCCCTAAGAAAAGGGGAAAAAATAAGATTGCAGGGAGCTAACCAGAATGTTTGCCTCTACCTTATGTTCAAAGTAACTTCAAGAAAATGGCCAAATGAGTGATAGCCTAGATTCACTACGTTAAAGTCTATGTAGCACAACTGTCCTTGTAATAATTTCACAGCACGGGCCTCTCTGGTGGCACAACAGGTTGAGCACAGCGCTGTGGAGCCGTCAGCAGCTGCAGCTCAAGTTCGAGTTCGATGCCTGGCCGGGGAGATTCCCACATGGTGCAGCGGACCTCTCCTGCCTCGCCCGCTGCTCCCCTCAGCAGTGTGTTTCGGTCCACCTGCCTGTTCTGCTCCCTGCTCCGTCTTTGGTGAACCCTCTCACCACCCCACACTTCTGGCCTGCACCTGAGCTTGTATGCATAAATAAATCAATCTAAAAAAAAAATTTCATAGCACATACATGTATCAAAATCATGTTACACATCTAACATCAATACAAATCCATATGTCATGAAACTGGGAGAGAATCTGCTACTCCCCCAATATGCTTCTGAAAATCATACTTCGAAGGTTATCCAACACCAGACGTCGGGATCCACAATGTTTAGATGGAAGATCAGACTTTTCGCTGATCTACGTAAATACACTTGCATGGCTCAACATATTTGAGAGAAAACTCACTGTAAACACTTGCTTTTCATCAGTAAAAATTATAGCAAAATTTTATCTCAACTAGTTAAAAACTATCTGGTTTTAAGCTTTAAAAAATCTTACAAAACAGGAACGATTCTGAACCAAGTATCTAAAAACTGAGGGGAAAAAGGTTGAACTGATCAACTATCACTAAGCAAACTGACTTCTCATGGACCATATACCAAGTATCATACAGCATAGTATGCTGCCTTCCATGGTAAGTAATTTTTATTTATTATAAATGGCAATCTGCATTAATATATTCTTTATCTAAAGAATCAAGGGCAATCTAAATGATATGAACAGAAAACTTCCCCATGTTCCAAAACTTACATAACAAGTTCTATTGTTTAACATCCTCCACCCCTGCAAAAAACAAGCTACTTTCCCTTAAGGAGAGTAGAAGTCCAAATAATTCATGTTAAGGTTTAAAACTTTACTTTCCAAGGAAGTCTTTCCTCACAAAGGCTCATGGCCTGACCTTTCAAAAATGCTATTAAAACCCAAAGCAGGGTCTCCCTGGTGGCGCAAGGGGTTAAGTCTCAGCACTATGAAGCTATCAGCAGCCACAGAAGCACAAGTTCGATCTCCAGCCAGGGAGTTTCCCACATGGCACTCTGCTGTCTCCCCGCTGCTCCCCTCAGTAGCGTCTTTCAGTAGATCCGCCTGTTGTGCTCCCCACTCTGTCTCTGGTGAATCTTCTCACTCCCCCACCTCTAGCCTACAACCCAGCTCTTCTATGAATTAAAAAAAAAGGTCTTTAAAAAATAAAATAGCTCAGAAAAAATATTTAGTAAAAAAAAAAAAAAAAACCCCACCCAAATGCAAATTTATACGTGCAATTCAAAAGCCCCCAATACATCATAAGTGCAGACAAATGTGCATCTCAGCCAAAACGGTAGCAGTCTGTAGTCTTACTTTTAATATAGACACTGTCTGGATACTTATTTCCTCACCTCTGAAACAACTGTTTCATGAACAGGCTACATATAGCCTTAGCTCACTTAAATTTCCAGGCTATCTGATAAACCCATATGCATATCTGTCTGTGACATAGCTGCCTAGTAATTTAAAGTCAGGCTATTAACAATACATAGTAACACAAGTTCAGCAAATTTGAAGAGCATTTGAGGATGGGATTTTAAAGAAAACATGCCACTAGGTTGTCACATGAAATCACTCATATTTCACCATTTTTGAATTACAGAAATTGCAATTTCAGGTGATTCTTGCTAAAAATGTCTGAAAATAAATATCTGACTTCAAATATTCCCAAAATAATTTATGTACAAGCTTATTATACTAACCTACCCACCATATACTATCCCCTTAATAAACACAGATTTGAATGTAATAAACTAAATCCTTGAAGAAAACTATCTAGTAGTTGTTTTTAAATAAAAACCAATGTAATGATGGCTGGTCTAAGAAAATGCCCAGCCAGGATGTTGAAACAACTTCATTATAAAGCTTAGCACCTCGCTCAAAACTTCCATGTTTTATTTATTTTTTTAAAGAATTTTTATTTATTTATGTACACAAGCTGGGGTACAGGCCAGAGGCGTGGGGCAGCGAGAAGGTTCACCAGAGTGGGGAGCAGAACAGGCAGATGAGAAATACACTGCTGAGGGGAGCAGCAGGCGAGGCAGGAGAGGTCTGCCGCACCATGTGGGATTCTCCCCGGCCGGGCGTCGAACCGGCATTGCCCGTGGCCGACAGCTCCACAGCGCAGCGCCCAACCACTGCGCCAACGGGGAGACCCAAAACTTTCATGTTTTAATTATGAACAATGCAATATTTCTTAGAGAAGAAATGAGTTTTTGTGCACCAAGCCTTTATATAAGCTTGCATTATCAATCCTTTGGAGTGAATGTAAGATTTTACCTAGTTTTCACTGAAATTTCAGGGCCTTAATACTTTCAGTTAATTTCTAAATGCCTCATTTTCCATGACCAACACATCTTGTAAGTAATAATCCTCACCTAAAATGTGGCCAATTACATGAACATCTACTTTAAATTCAACACTGAAAAAAGACTTAGGTTAAAGGGTAAAACAGAGCTTTTAAATCAGGTGCCAGTACTTACTGCCTAAGATACTAAATAACTTTTATTTTATCTTACTTGTGGCGTAAGCAAGCAAGATGCAAGAATATCTTAGCAGGGTGATAAAAAAGGGGTAAGTCCTCCATATAACCTCCTCTATGTAACACATTTTTGCCTACCCCTGAAAACCTTATTCTACCTTTCATGTGAATGTTTTTCCCTCATTCCAAGTATGTCTGCAGTGCTGGGTAATTTGCAAGCTACATTAGCCAATTACTCAGATGATGTTAAAGAATTTTGTTTCTTGAGTCTCAGTGACTAACTTAGGTCCGCAAATAACCTTGACCATTTCAGTCTGTGTCCATTCCTGCCTAGGCTTTTTCAATCTTCTCTAATGAGCTGTAAGGATATGACCCAGAGCTACAGGCATGTGCCCTGAAATTACGTGGCGAATCCAAAGGAGACCAAGCTGGGAGGCAGAGGCAACTCAGCGTGGACTGTGCAACATAAATGTGCTGTCAGTTCCCAGCGTGCCCCGCCTCCTCGCTACAGCTGTTCTTTTGACTGTAAAGGACACCAGTTTCCTTCTAATAAATTCAAGAGGGACAGAACAGAACAAACAAAACGATCAAACAGTAAGGAGAGACCCATCCTGAGCAGAGTGCTAAAGGGCTGAGGGCACATTATCAATTACACAAATTTTACTGCACCTAAAAAAACGACACTATGTTTTAGGTCTCGCTGACAAAGACGACCCAACATAAGAAATCTTAATGAAGCAAAAATCTCAGAATTGAACCAAAGAAGTCATATATCCTAACTAACAAAATGTCTGACTTTCAATACAATTACAGAACTGAGATTAATTTACATTCACCTCTCAAAGTTTCATCACCAAAACTTTTATTTATTCATATGGAGACTGCCTTTTTGGCATGAAGCATGGTAGGTGTGAAAATACCAAGGCAAGATATGAACACTTCTTCCAAAAGACTGACCAAATAAAAGTAGGCACAACACATAAACAAAAAATTACATTTCAGTCACGGAAGTGGTTAAAATAAAAACATCAAATGGTTTTTGAACCCTGAAAAGGTAAACACTGCCGCTGCTTGGGTTTAGAGCAGTGGTATTGGAGCGGTATTGTGGTGAAGAAATAAGCATCCTAAGAAACTCAGCCAGGGGTGTGAAGGCTCACAGGTTGTGAACATCTGCTTGTAGTTTGGTATATGAGACACACTGAGGGCTAGTAAGTGAGCAGATTTGCTAGAAAAGGTTAATCAGGGCTGGTTATTTTAAGAATCTTTAATTCTGGCAAAGCCTACTCCAAAGGTTAGGTTTTATTTTTTAAAATTAAATCATATCCTAAAAACACCCACTTGGTATCTGTACACCCACTTGGTAGTTAAAATCTACTGTAAAGGGCAGATTGGCAGAAGAGTACATGAGAAACCTGTGGCAGTTAATTCAGAAGTGAAAAGGACATGAAGTCAGTCACCGGGATGAAGAAAGATCTGAAACAGCACAGGTTACCTTTACAATCACCTTATGGGAACAGTCTTATCTCCCTTCTACTAGGAGAAAGGAAGACTTGAGTTAATGGGTAGAACACACTGAGCTTAAGGATGGGTAGGATAGCAAAGCAGTCCATCTACCAGACAACTTGAAAAATAGGTCTAGGAGTAGGTCTCAAAAAGACTGGTTTCTCACCTTAAGGATATGTTTAAATTAAAAACAAAAACAAAACCAAAACCTGACACGGTAATTCAACAAACTGATATGAAAAATGTCAATTGTACCAACCCAGTTCTCATTCCACTCAAGGAACAAATGCCCCAAGATTCAATAAAATTTGAAAAAACTGATGTTTTCTTAGGATCAGTTCCTCCATAGTAATCCACTGCTAATTTGCATGTGACCACCTATTTTTCAAGTTACATGGCCAATAAATGAAAGTAAATGGCCCACAGCAAGAGGAACAGGACTTGCCATCAATTTCCACTGAATCAGCTACTTAAATCCCCAAAATAATTTTGCCTTTAGTTTTCACCTTATGAAATGACATTAAAGTCTAAAAGTTTCAGTTTTAGGGACAGAATTAGAGCCAATCAACAGGTACAGTGTGTTCTCATTTGGCAGTATCTGACTAAAGAATAAGGAGTTTGACTATTCCTTTTTTGGGACTCATAGGACTATTTCAAGGAAGATCACCTCTTTGATCTTCAGGAGACACAGGAGCTCCTTGTTTGGTTGTTGCAAGTAAAAACACAAAAAGGCCAAGAGACCCACTCAAAAAGCTTGAGTGTACTGCTATTTGTATTTTTGCTGCTCTGTATCTTCCTCATTCAATGAAGTGACTACCTACAGAGCTCAAAAACAGGACGCCTAGGTATTGAATACATTAAAGATCTGAAGAAGTGTAAGAAATGGTCCTTTGCACCAGAGTTTATAAATTGGAAATAAGAGAACTAATCTTGAACAGTGAAGCTATGGAACAACCATGTTAGAACCACCTCTACTGAAATTTAATACCTCCAGGAAGAATTTTAAGCATTCTGCTAGAAAGTTTCAACTACAGCCACTACTTATACAGTAGATCAATGTAACCAAAGTCAACACTTACGAAAACAAGGTTTCTAATACCAACCCTGATAATTCACTCAGTTTGTCCAGTTCCATCATTCCCTCAAAGGCTTGCCTGCATAAGGCCAAATTTATGGATTCGTAAGTACAGTATTTATCATTATGTTCCACAACCATTTGTTATCCTACTCTCTGCTAGTCATCTTGCAAATTATCACATAAAGCTTACAAAGACAGCAGTATAAACACAGTTCTTCATTGCTTTTTGGAAAACTTAAAAAGCTCATGCTGTCAATGGAAGTTAACTTCTTGTATTTTATCCAATAGTCTATTCCTTACAAAACTTGTACTTGACTTAAAGATTTGTATGATGGTCTTAATCAGCTCCATAATGACAGCCCTTGCCTCTTAAACCTAGTCTGACCAACATGAAATGCTACCTTGGAGGCTGTATAAAACAAGGGCATGGTGAGTTAAACCCCTATACGAAAATTTGAGTTAGGAACCAGCCTCAAGAAGCCTTCATAAAATAGGAAGGTGTATACTCAGAATACAATAAAACTTAAAATTCAGTATAGCTAAAAGTACAATCTAGACAGACAAGAGCTTTAGTTGTTGTTATAAATATTAAGGTTTATTATGAAGTGAACAAAACGTTTTACTGTCCTTAATGTGAATTTTCTATATACTTTATGTAGAGACAAATGGCAAGGAAGGAAGCAAAATATCTCAGAAATTTGCTTACCAAAAGTTATTTCAAAAGAAAGCTTGGCAAAAAGATTCTGAAATCTCAAAATTTTAATTGAACAGTAAATTTAAGATTTGAGAATAACCCAATGTTTCTTTTACCTTGAAGAGGTAGGTGCTACACAACACATCTCATTACGTCATTGACAATATATTTACTTCCTGTTTAGCTGCAATTATAGGTGAGACAAGTATGCCTGTTCATGAGACAAGGTACAGCAAATAGCTTGAATGAGTAATACTATGATTTTCTTTCTTTGGATCACCATTAGACAAATTACGTAAGACTATTCAAAACTGCAAGCGTTATCGAAATTGGCAAAGACAGAAAGTCAAAGTTAGATTAAATCTTCATCATGAAAGCAAGTATTTTAGATATTAAAAACAAAAATCAACTGAAATCCAGTGGCTGAAATCATGACAAGAATGCTTGAGTATTAATAAGCAACTCAGAAGTCAAATAATAACAGACACCTAAGGACTAAATATGACAAATTCAGTTATAAATTAGCTGGAAATCTCTCAATGATACAAGATTATGTTCAAAGTGTGATTGGAGCTAAAATTCCGATGTCAAAAATTCATGTTTGGGCAAAGCAGAAAATATTTTATTGTGCTTTCCCCACCCCTCCCCATAACAGGGGGAGTGTAGTTGTAAGAATAAATCTTATTTAACAAGATAAACTAAGATAAATAGCAAACATACTCAATTCCTCAACTGTGTGATTTAATTTTGAAATAAGATCACTGCTATGGTAGCAAAATCTAATCAAAAACAAACTATCCAGTGAAAGAATGACAATCATTAACTTCAGTCACTTCAAAATACTGGTTTGTATTGGATAAAGGGAATGAACATATTTATTTGAATAGTTTCTCCTTAATTTTTTAAATTCTAAAAGAATCATCATCATGAAAGCAAGTATTTTAGATATTAAAAACAAAAACCAATTGAACTCCAATGGCTGGAACCAGTGCCTCCCCTGACTCATAGCATTAAGCTGAACAAAGTGACAAACACCTGTTCATGTGTTTATATCCAAGTCTGCTCTACTCAAATCAGAAATTCTTATGGGTAACCACAGACCTCCTTCCTTCCTTTTCATCCCTTGGGACTAGACTACTGTGCTTAACACAGAGTAAGAGGTAATAAATGAATACAAAATGTAAAACACATAAATAACAATAAAAACATATTTTTTAAAAAAGAGCTAATAAATGACTATCTCTTATGTCTCTGGCTCTTAGGCAGAAAGAAATCACTAGGGGATATTTCAAAATTATGCCTGTTCCCAGAGAAAATTACTCAGTAAGTCTGATAAGACCCCATGTACCCATATTCTTTAAAAATCATGCCAAACACTGGACTATACAAATGCAATGCCCGCCAAGCCCCTCATTCACAGTAACAATCTAACGGAATGCTAAAGACAGCCTAGGATTTCATAAAGTAATCTGAAATATTTTAAGCTCAGGATAAGGAACCTAGTCTTTCCTTTAACAGAAAGGAATCACTACTGCTAAAAACTTTTGAAAGTTCTCAGGTATTGAGTCTACCTTGGAGCTAACACAATCTAGTGACAGGTATTTACTGATATTAATTCTCCCCCCGTGCTAGCAATAGTATTCAACTCAGTATCTGCAAAAATAAAAGAAAATTAACACTGCAGGTAAGCATGATGATGAAGCAGAGAATAAAGTGTATCAAAGTCAATCACCCTATTCAAAGAGTGAGGCCACTGTATGATCAGCATCCCTCAGTCACACAAAGTATGTCAGCTACAGACAAACACTGAGAATCTTAAAAATACACAGACGCAAGATACAGTATGTATGTCTAGCCTATAGGCTGATCTGGGCCCATGTGCATTTTTAAGACATCCCTAATTAGGTGGCATGAAAACATTCCTAATTAGTTTTCCTGAAAAGACGAAGAGAAAAAAAAATTCACCCTCATCTTTAAGACGTACGTTACCTGAAGTCTTAATTCGGCTATAACCTAAGAAGTAGAGTTAAAACCCAATCATTTAAATGGAAGAGAGAAGCTTATTCAGGTACCAAATCTAAAGACACTGACTCACCTAGCTATAAATGGAACTGAAATGGTTCAAGATAGCAGCAGTTTAGGAGTTTAAGAACTTGCGCTCTTGGGATAGGCTCGGAGCATCAGTCCCTTACTTGCTATGTGAACAGCCAACAGAGTTAACCTCTCTGTGCCTGTCTTCTTATTTTTAAAGGGAAAGGTCAGAGTATCTTGTAGGGGTGTTATGAATCTTCAGTAAGCACCATAAGCACTTCAAAATAAAGTGCTCAGAAACAGTATTTGGTGGGTAGATGCCCAATCATAGCTATTAGGCACAGAACGACACATTAAAAAAACCATTTTGGATATCGAAAACTGAAGCGGCTGAACAAGTGCAGTGATTAAGAGCACATGCTGTGGAGCCAGACTTCCCAGTTCTACTCCCAGCCCCAGCTGGCATGACCCTACTGGCTTTGGAATCCTCTTTGTGGCTGTTTTCTCACCTCAAAATGTGGACAGCCGTACCCACTTCCTCAGGTAGTTAAAAGGTTAAATGAATTAATAAGTCCCTCAAACAGACCTGACACACTGCAAAAACAAAGCAAAGAGCTATTCTTTCAGGCTTGGTTCACACTGTATTTCATGCATTGTAAAGTTTCCCAAATACATGCATTGTAGTCATTTTGCTTAATGTGGACTAAAATTGCCTAAAACCCCCCAAACACCACCAATCAACCTGGGAAGTCCTGTTTTTGATTCTTCTTAATAAATAGCTCTACAATACCATACTACAGCCACCTAAAAACTACTCAAAAAACAAAACAAAGAGCAAGACTGATAAAGCTGCTAGGTGTAAGAAATATTTTAGGGGAAAAAAAAAATCAAAGGCTTCATCAAAATACACCATTAATTTTTGAGAATATTCCAACATTAAGCATATTTCAATAAAACACCAGCAAGAAATACAGGTTTATCTTAATATTTGGAATTTGGGAGCTTCAGGTAATACATTAAAAATATCTGGCCCAAGAAACACCACAGTAATATCAACGCCTACCTGACCCCACATTTCTGGAGCAGCTGCGTAAACTAAAACGGAATCACCCAGGCAGGCGGTCCACTTTCAATAAAACTGTAATTTCTTTTTGACTTTCATTCCATGATTCTGACAGCAACAGCTACAAGACAAACTACATACATGTAGGTGAAAATTTTCTATGTGTTGCATCAACATTGTATCACACAAACAGTGCTTTTTCCAATTTGGAAAGAGTTGCGTGTTTTTATCTTATACAAATCTTAGTAATATTTACCATAGGAGACAGTCTGGTATTAAAAAGTACCAGACTAAAAAAACCAAAGTTCTTTAATGTTTCGAAGGTTAAAAATAGTGACATTAAAATAGGAGTGCCATGTGCCAGGGGTCTGTTCAAAGCCACAAATTTACCCATCTAAATGTGCCATGTGCCAGGGGTCTGTTCAAAGCTACAGATTTACCCATCTTATCAGGATTTACACATCCTTAAAAAAAAAAAATCCAGGAATCTAAAATTTGTTTTGCTCACTGCTGCAACCTTGGTGTCTAAAATAGTGCCCAGCACACAGTAAGCATCCAACTATTTACTGTTCAGATGTTAACAAGTATTCATTTTACAGAGGCACATACTCGTCCAATTCTAAAATTCTATCTGCAGCATTTCTGCTCCAAACTTCACATTTATAACCATTATATTGCCTCCACAACTTTTAACCAGTTAAAGTGGTGTTATACAACAGCTGGGTAGTCCCTGCAAAGGGAAAAACAAAAACAAACAAACACACCAGTGACACCTTCCTTTAAAGTGTTCTGTTCCACAGATATAAAAAACTATGGATTAGAAATTACTCCACATCTTAATGGGCTAAATTAATTCCCATAGTGAAAAGTTTTGATTTGTACCAAATGTTACAGTCTCCTCATTCAGTAGGCTGTAAAATATAACTATGCTTCTCCAACGTGTTGCCAGCCTTCAGAGTTTAAATAATCCTTTTTGCTTCAAGCATCCTAACAAGGTTTTCTTCCTGTCCTTTCCACGGTCTCAAAAATACAAAGATTTAAGTTTCCATGTCACACAAACTGACATGACAAAGCGAAAGCCTAAAACAAGATTTAAGATTTTCGGCAGTAATACACTGACTAAAAATCTAAACCATCACCTGTCATAAAATATCAACTTTGCCAAATAACCTCCAAAGTCACACACATTAAATGTGAAATTAAGCAATACCAAGTCTACTTCAGGAAAAGCAAGGGCTTGCTTTCTTAAAGAAAACAAAAAGCCCAACCTATCAAAACCAAGTTTCTAGCCCAGAAACTCATCGCCTACTTTTAGTAAGGCTGACTTTTCATTCCATGACATTTTTGTTCAAGTTAGCTGTAAATACTCCACCCTCCTCCGATTGTGCAAGAACCAAACACCCCACACATACACAAGTCACAAAAAGGGAAATACAGAGCTTGAACACAGGTCTCAGAGCAGGAGGTCTGAGCGCGGTGTCCACCCCGATGTAAAAGTTAACATTTAACAAAGAATATTATTTCATCTTGTTACGAAAGGAGATGCCGGAAAGAGCCTGAACCAGCTAAAGCAGCCGCCATCTTAAAATGCAGGGCAGAAGTTGGAGCAAGAAAACGAGACTAAAGCACCGGAGGTGGGGGTTCCGCGCCCTCGAGCCTCGCAAAGCGCTGCCTTTTCCCACTCGACGCCGCTGGCTCGGCACCAAACCGCGCTGGAAGCGGCGAGCCCACCTCCCCCAGGCTCTGAAACGCGCCGAGCTATAAATAGGCGCAGCCGGCCTCCCTCCCCGCGCCCCGAGGAAGCGGGGCTCCGGGCGGCTGCCGCTGCGGGCGCGAACCTGCCGCCGAACAGCGGGCGCCGACGCCGCCCGGGCCCGCGCCCGGCCCCCGGAGTCCGGGCCCCGATCGCGGCCCGCGGGCTTCCGCCCCCGCTGCCCCGCAGGGCCCAGGCCCCGGCTCTCCCGACTCAGTAAGTTTCCGGGCGCCGCGCCGCCCCGGCCCGGCCCGGCCTCCCCTGCGCTCGCGGCCGGCGCCCGCCGCGGTCACCTTATTAATCCGTTTCAGCGCCATAGTCTGTGCTCCTCGCCCGGCTCGTCGCTAGCGGTGCTCGCGGAGGTCCGGCCGAACGCGTCCCGGCAGCAGCAGAGGGTCGTCTCCGTCGCACCCGCTCCGCCACACACAGGCCCTGTGCACAAGCGGGCAGGTCAGCGCCCGGGCCCGCGGAGGAGGGGCCGCCGGGCGCTCGCCCGCGTCACCGGGAAGAAAGGCGGGGGGAGGGGAGGCGGCGGCCGCCCGCCCGCCCGCGGCCGCCACAGGCCGCGCGGCCACCGCCGTCCACTCCGCCTCCCGGCGCCCGCCCGCCCGCCCGCCCGCGCGGACGCCCCTCCCCGAGCGGGACCGCCGCCCGGCTCCCCCCCGCCGCCGCCCGCCGCCGCCGCCGCGTCCCGCCCGCGCGTACAGAGGGCCGGGGCCTCCCCACGCCGCGGCCTCGGCCTCCTCCCCGCGCGGCTCTGCTGCTCCCCGGCCCGACGGGGCTCGCGCGCACGACGCCGCCACAAGATGTCCGCTGACGGAACTACTGCCAGCGCGCCCCTCCCCCCGCCGCATCACCGCCGCGGATCCGTCCGCCAACGCCGCCGGCGCGAGCGGCCCGGTCCCGCGTCCGGCCGGCGCCGCGCCCCCCCCGCGCCTGCGGCCCGGAGCAGCACCTTCTCGCTAAACCGATCGCAGGGTGGACTGGGAGGGCGGGGGCCGGAGGCGGGTCATGGGCCGGGGAAGGGTCGGCCAGCGGCGGAAGCCCGGAGACTCAGAGAAGCATCGAGAACCGGAAGGAGACCCCGGCAGGAAGGTAATGGGAGCGGCGGCTGCGCGCCCGAGCCCACGCCCCTCCCCGCGCGCCCCCCGTCTCCTCACTTGCGCTCGAGGAGGCGGGTCTCGCGAGAACCTCGTGGCTGGCTTACAGGCGCTGTGGCTCTGCAGTGACTTAAGGGCGGTTTTGTGCGCTCTTCCTGATACGGGCCCGCCCCCAGCCCGCGGGTTCTCGCGAGATGCCGCGGGACCCGCTGGGGCTGGGCGGGCCGTCGCCCGAGCTCCGCCCCGAGGGCTGGGCCGGGTGGGGCAGAGGAAGTGCAGTTCCGGGGCGGCGGGGCGCGCGCCCAGTCGGGACGCGCGGGGGCGGGGCGGGGCCGGGCGCGCTGCCCTCCGGGTCGCCGCCGCAGCTTCCGGTGCAGCAGGTGAACGGCCGCTGCGCGCCTGCCCGTCGGCGGCTGGCACGGGGGGAGGCGCTGCGCGCGCTCCCGGCCCCGGAGGGCCGGCTGCCGGGGCGAGGGCGACCGGGCCTCGGCCGCGGGGGCGGACGGCGGTCAGCAAGGGCGAGCTTCGGGCCACGAAGCCGTTTCCTGCGCGGCCCGGGAGGGACGAAGGGCGGGTCGGCCGGCTCGCGCTAGCGCGGCCTCCAGGCCGCGGGTGCTGCTCTCGAGGAGCTGGGAGGGAGCGCTCGGCGCTTGGTTTTATAGTATCCCCAGTGACCCCGCTGGCGAAGTGGAGAGCTGCAGGATTAGGCGACAACGAAAGCGCTTAAAAATACACAGCTTTGAAGAGGACAGTGGGCATAATAACAGTAGCAAGTTATTTCCTGTTCCAAGAAAGCATTACCTACTGGTAGTTGTGGATAAGTGGATACAAGTGGCCGTAAGGATGTCACTAAAGCAGTTAACAAAACAGTATTTCTTAAACTAGTATCTGAATCGGGGTTTTGTTCAAAATGCGAATTGATGTCGTCGGCCGGTTGGAGCCTGAGTGTGACAGTCTAGCAGGCACCCAGGCGAGGGCGGCGGCTGATGCCCGAAGCGCCCCACTCATGCACTACTGGACATCTCCCCACCCCCTCCCCAAATAATCTTTCCTTCATTCTCTCCTTTTACTGGCTTACGTAGAGACAACTACCAGCATTAGGCAGCTGGGGTGGAGGAAGAGTCCAGGTTTGCGCTCTTACTCTCCTGCTTCCCGTTTGTGTTCTGCTGTGGTTTCTTAGTTCTTCAACAATGTTCAACTGGGCATAATAATGGCTGTCCTTTTTCACAGGGTTACTGTGGGACTTAAATGTCAGTGTGTGTGAAAGGGCCCAATGGACCACAATGCTGTATAAAAAGAAGTTGGCAGTAATGTGAAGCAAAGGCATAGGAATAACAAGTATTGTGAGATTGACACAGTGTGTACCAGGTACTGTGGGTGCAACTCCCTTTTACTGATATACAGGGAGATTAGAAGGTCACACAGCTCATAAATGGCAGAAATAGAGTTTGAACCCATGCACTTAACTTCAGGGTAACTACTGAATGAACTTCCATATTGTCTAAATTTGAAAGTGGAATACGATGTTGTATGTTTCTACTTTCACTTTCATTTGCATCAATTTTTGTTTTACTTATTTCTCCCTCTGTTTTGTTCCCATAGAAACCAAGGTAGTGTGGTAGGAGGCATTCCTACCACAAGGAAAACACAACATCCAGAAGACCTATGAAGAAAAGTCCCAGAGAAGCCAACTTGTATTACCCTAATCTAGACAAGCTTCGGTATGAAAGTATAGTGGGTCATGTTAATGCTCTGAATTAACAGAGCATAGCATGCTAGCACAAACTTAAGGTCAGAATTCTTAACTTTTTTGTGCTTCAAACCACTCTGGCAGAATGTTGAAGCCATGGACTCTTCTCAAATGTTATTAACTATATAAACATGATACATATTAAATATATAAAGTAAAATTTGCATCATTATAAAAGGTAACATTTTGAAGCTTCAAAATACAAAAATTAAAATTTTAATAGGAATATATGTGCCTTTATTAATGTGAGATCTAGTGGTGAGTCTAAAAAAGACCAAGTATTTGAAATAATAATTGATATTCCAGAGTTTACAAAAGTTCCAATGTGATAGAAAGTATCTGTGGGTTCCTGTTGCTGATACAGAGTAGGTTCACCTGTTTGTTACTTATATGCATAATTGAAGGAAATGCTGATTTCCAGTTAGTATAATAAAGATGTAATTTTTTTTCCCATTCAAGTTCACCCACCAACTCTATATGGACTTCATGTTAAAGATTCAGAGGCAGAGTCAAGTAGGGTTATCCCTATTGGTGAGCCTTGAGGATTGTGAAATTAAAGTTACAATTGATATTCATAATAATGGTGATTCATTAAGAAAATGTTTATCACCAGTATACTCTTGTTGAGAGAGTAGGGAAGTGGGGCCTCCCTGGTGGTGCAGCGGTTGAGCGCTGCGCTGTGGAGCTGTCAGCAGCGGCAACGCAAGTTCGACGCCCAGCCAGGGAGAATCCCACATGGTGCGGCAGACCTCTCCTGCCTCGCCCGCTGCTCCCCTCAGCAGTGTGTTTCTGATCTGCCTGTTCTGCCCCCCCCTCTGTCTCTGGTGAATGCTCTCGCCGCCCCACACCTCTGGCCTGTACCCCAGCTTGTATGTATAAATAAATAAATCTTAAAAAAAAAAAGAGAGTAGGGAAGTGTCTAAATTTCAGAAAGTTATCTCCCAATAGTTACTATGGTTTGGAGACCTATAAAAGGAGTTGATGGGGTAATTACCTGTCCAAAATGAGTGCTTTCCCAAACATTTTGGATAAATTCGGTTTCACTCTTAACACTCTTATTTATTACATGGCTTTGCAAATTAGCTATGTGGAAGAATTACAGAATGAAAATAAAAACCAATGGTGAAAGAAATTAAAATACTGGGTGTTTAAAATTCTAAATATTAAGTGTTAATAATTAGTATTTGAACTACAGTGTGCTCAGTCCTTTAATTCATTATCTTCTCACCTCTGTCTTACACATTTGAAACGCGACATCACACAGTAAGTAGCAGAGCCAGGGTTTAAACCTAGGCGGTCAATTTCCCCTTAAAGCTTATACTCTTCACCACTGAGAGATTTATTTTCTAGCCCTTTGACTGTTAATATTAATTTACTACCTCAAAATACATATGTATTCCTTAACATCCCAAGTAAAATTCCACCCAGTCACTAAAAGGATTTTCTAAATTCCTCCTTAGTGGTATTGCTTAGCTCCAACATTACCTTTAAATAAGTAAGTTACCATTTGGAGCTGGAAAAGAATTTCACAGAAAGTTTGTTGTGATAGAGTTTCGCTTAGAAGATGGAGAAACCCACTCACACTTCCCTGCCCTGCACACACTCCGCATCTGCAAACAGCCCGTATACCCATCGCTGATGCCCGGTACATAAATGTGGCGCGGCCATCTGATGGAATGGCATTACTAAAGAACAAAATACTAATTCACGCTGCACACGCATCTTGAAGCTTGTAAATATTCTGCTAACTGGAAGTCAGACACAAAGGCCACATATTGAGTAATTCCATTTATCTGAAATGAATAGAAGAGGCAGATCTGTAGAGAAAGAAAGTAGATTGCTGGTTTCTAGAGACTCAGGGCAGGGGAATGGGAGAGATTACTTACAGATAGGGCGTCTTTTGGGAGGGGGTGTGTGTGGTGAAAAGTTCTAAAATTACACAATGGTGATGGGCACACAACTCAGAATATACAAAAACCCACTGACTTGTATACACTTTGAGTTTTATGGTATGTGAATTCTCTCAATTTTAAAAACATGAGAACCAAAATGTAAAATAAGTTTGGAGGCTTATCACTAAATGTTTTCAATATCATGATAATTTTCAGGTTAGTAATGATAAATGAGATACAGCATCCTGGTAAAATGTAAAAAATTTATAGCCACTAAGATTTTTTTTTCTTAGTACAAATAAAATGTAGTTTAGGTTTGGTTTTAATAATAGTCTTAAATTAGTATTATTTGCTTAATAAAGTTACTAATTCACAATTAACATTTAAATAGCATAATGTTTTACTGGAAATAAAGTATAACTAAGACCAGGAGAATGTTTAGGTATACTCTTAATATAGAAAAATTTCTTTAAAATTTCAGATGAAATTAAGTAGAGTGAAAATTGGGAGTCAATCATCTAGATAAAGATTTTGAGAATTACGTGCTTAACTAAAGATGAGGACTTCAGATTAAAAATTCTTCCCAATAGTAACTATAATACTTCTTTCAATAATAGCATAAAGAAGATATACGGTGTGATCTAGGCCATAAATGACCATTTCCAGTACTGCATTTGATAATGTAAGTACATCTATGTAAGAATTCCTCAGGAACATAAGAATGACAAGGGGTTCTAAAGGCTCAGACCTACATAGTATCTAAGTTACAGTGAAATCATTTACAAGAGCTCTGCTTTGTTTTTCAGTACATACTCTAACACTGCTTGATTTTTTTCCCCTTTTCACTGCACAGAAGCAGTGCTTCATCACATGGACAAAGAATGAAATAAAAAAAAAAAATACCGTAAAAAAACAAATGAAACTTACTAAGAGACATTCCATTACATCCAAAAGATGTACTCCAAGACTTTGGCTCACTGGTATTGAAGAGACGTGGTACTTTGAGAGAAACCCCATCATTGAAGCACAATAAATCTCAAAGGAAATCAGTCATAAGATGGGTGTTATCATAGGTACCTAGTGTATAATGAGATTTTGCACCTTACAGAGACCCATAAAAAAGAACCCTGAGTGCTACAATGTTTAATATTCAAATCTCCAAGAATAATTTAAACAAAACCCCTGAGAGTTAAGATCAGACAGTCACAGATGTGTGTGAATTTAGCTTTTCCTTCTCTGCTGCACTAGTGGAGAGAAGGTGAAGTTTGCTCTGCCGCACTTTAGGGTTAGGGCTCAATGTCTGCCCGGCTTGCTTGGCAGAGCCGTTAACTAGGGAAAAAGGCAAGAGGAGGACACAGAAGAGGTGTACAGAAAAGTGGGGGGAAACGCAGAAGCAACCTTTCTCCTTGCTCTTTGCTCCAGCACTGCCAGGGACCCCGTGCAGAGCTCAGAACGCACTAGCGTATCAGCGTGGCTCTTTTACACCGCCGGTCTTGTCTGTGCTCGCACACACAGCTTGTGTTCACATGCGAGAGCGCATTCCGGCTCCCAACTCATTTACAAGCACAGCATCTTCCTAAGGGTTTAAAAAATACATAATGCCTGTTATGCTGTGGAACGCTGACGATACACGGTAAAAGACTCAGATGTCGCATTTAAGAGCACCTTTTAATTGGGCAGCCAAGTGAGGACCAGTCGCCACAGCGTCGCTGACATGAGCACGCACACAGGGTGATACCGCGCTCAGCTGGGGGGTCGGGAAGATTCTCTGCCAAGGGGTTGTTGCTGAAGGAAGGGAAGACGGTGCGTCTCAGAGAACTTGATCTGGTCATAACTGAAACTGCAAGTACTGTAGCTGCAGGTGTGTGTGTGACGGAGGGAGGGAGGGAGTAGGAGGTGCTCATGGGAGGAAATGAGTATGAGACAAGAGGAAAAAGAATTGAGTCAAGGCTGGATATCTTGAGGGCCCTAACATGTTAACTAAGATTTGATTCTGAAGAGTATGGGAAAGGGGAGGGGTAAATGAAATTTTGGCATAAAAGTCCTGATAGTCTAATCATAAAAAAATTAAGTGGTAACAGGGCCTCCCTGGTGGCGCAATGGGATAAGCACTGTGCTCCTGAGCTGTTGGCAGCTGCAGCTAGAGTTCGCCGCCCGGGCAAAAAGCTTCCCACATGGTGTGGCAGCCCTCTCCTGTCTCCCCGCTGCTCCCCTCAGCAGTATATTTCCGTTGATCTGTCTGTTCTGCTCCCCACTCTCTCTGGCGAACCCTCTCGCCGCCCCACACCTCTGGCCTGTACCCCTGCTTGTATGCATACATAAATAAACCTTTAAAAAAAATTAAGTGATAACAATATAGAGGATCTGAGGAAAGTGTGTGCGGGTGCGAACTAGAGGCAAAGTGACCAATGGACGCCACCACAAGAACCGGGATGAGATGTCACCGATGGCAGGTGAAAGCCGCCCCGGCTGCAGGGCCTGCAGCAAGCAGCAGAAGACGCGTGCGCTGTGCTCACTGAGCAGGGCTTACCTGAGGGAGAAAACGTTGAGGCTCCCCCTTCACTTACTTTTCTTAGAACAAAGATCTAACTTCCAATTAACTATAATAACGTCATAAAAATAAGGACACAATCCTTGGTATGAACTCCCTAACTGCGAAACTACAATTATGTGAAGTGTGGGAAAATGTAAACTAATAAAATTATTATCTATACTACTTGATTTTTATACAAATGGCCCCCTGAAACCTAAGCGCAGTGCTAACTGCCACGGCGCAGGCAGGTTCGGAGCTGCGCACGTCTCTCCTGCCCACTGTGTTGCTTTCATGACGGCCAGCTTCCTCTGCTGGGATCTCTGAGGCATTGGCTCGTTCCTTCCCTGACTGACTCTGGCTTGTGCATGGCCAGAAGGAACTGTTTATTTATGTTCTCATGTGCCTAAGACGAAATGCTATTCCACGCTGCCAACGAGATGATAAACCTCAACACGGAAACTCTGGCGTCCCCACGGCGTGCTGGCTACAAGCGGGGATCCGGGGATCTGAACTCCGTGTTACAGACCAGTGAAGTCACAAAATGGAGAATATCTTGTAGAGAATTCAAAGATTCTAGTTTGACAAACACTGATGTAGAGCTTGTCAGAATCCTGCCACACACCGAAAGTCTCATTTGTCAGGTCTGACCTTGAGTAGTTCAGTCTCCTGAGGAGAGTCGAGAAATGGCCGGCAGGAAAGCAGATCAAAGGCACGGACGCGCCTGCCCCCCGCCGGCTGCCAGCTCGCAGTATGTGAATACGTCCTGTCACCAGAGAAGATCAGCTATTCCCGAGAGTTAACAGGAGTTCTTCAGACTTTATCCAGCATCCTCAACTAAAATGCCGCAGTTTCTCTTTGATATCTATGATTTCCTTGCCTTTTTCTTAAGGTTTATCGTGCTGGAACCTGAGGCAGGATGCCATTTACTTCAGGACTCACATCACATTCTCTCCTTGAGTCTTCACTATACCTATATTGGACTATTTACTTTTTACCCTCAGCCATACATCTCTTCCACTTTTGACATTTTCTCACTGTTTTCATCCTTTTGTATCTCTAAATCTGCCTATTTTCTTCAGCACCTTCTTCCTGTTCCCACATTTTATCTTCAGGGTTTGACAACTGCCTGTTAATCCAGCAACTCAGTTTTTAATGTGTTACATCTTTCAGCAATAGAATTTCTATTTGATTCTTTATATTTCCATACATCATCACTCTTAAGTTCCTGAATATACTAATCACGGTCTTCTTGCATCTTTGTCTCGTGATCCCTGTAGATTCTGTATTTGTTAGAGAGGTATCTAGCTCTTTCCTCTGGAGAGAATTTCTTTTGCTTCCGATAGGCAGTTCAACTGGGGAACCAGGGCCACGGCAGACTGAGGTCACGCAGCCCAGTTAGGGCCGGAGGTGAGGCAACCCCCGTCAGTTCTGCCATAGCTCAGTTCCTCTGGCTCCTAGGCTACACCTTCAGGGTCTCAGCGAAAGACTCAGAGTGGAGCTCTCCCACAGTGAGCCCTAAGTTTCAGGCTGTCCCCTCCCAACCGCCACCCCCACCTGTGAGCCTGCAGAAAGCTCTGGTCCGCTGTGGCTTTGGGAAGGGCCCGCTGTTTCCAGCAGAAAGTTGTGAGCACCAGTCTAGCCTGTGTCCTCACCCTGGTGGTGGCCTCCCAGTGCCTCTAACCACATGTGCTTTTTGGCCCATCGTTTCTAGTTCTCAGCAGAAGCACAATCAAAATCACCTAGTTCGTCATAACAAGAGAACAAGGACCTTTTTCTTAATGTCAAAAATGTTCCTAGACACTCCCTGACCACACACAGGTAGTAGTCCTCCATGTGCTCAGTCCATACAAACTATAAGCACGTATGTACTATGTAATAAATGTCCAGTTCCCTAAATGTCCAGATCCCTACTCAGGGATCTGTAATTCAAGGAAAGGAAACACTGCTTAGCAAAGGCATGGCTTCAGGAAAACTGACAGTCTATTTGAAGGAACAAGAGGAGCTCAGTTTGATTAAAGATTCCATGTATAAAGTAGAGACAAAGTTCTGGTTTTTATTCTCTGTACAGTAAAAAACCACTGAAAACTTACTGTGGTATCTTTTAATAAAAACTGAGTTTGTCTCACCTGAGTGTGAGGCGCGAGAGCCACGAGAGAAGAGCAGGGGCAGAGAAACCCACGAGGGACCCACAGTGATGGGCCACATGTGACGTGACGAGATGCCACGTGAAATGACAAGAATGCTGACGTCAGAGTCACAGGACGCGTAATTACTGGTCCTGTCAGCCTGGGCAGTCATCCCCATCTCACTCCGCTTCCTCCTTATACCTGTCACCCTGTAGGACTTCACACAAAACCACCTTTTTGAATGAATGACAAGGCAGCTGCTTCGCAACTGAAATTATGCAGAGTACTAAAGAAAATATTTTGAACTTAAAATTCATTTTCAGAAAGTCAAACTTTCAAAAATTAAGGCAAAATAAACAATTCCAAGCAGTAATCTCTCACCAGCAATTCTGCCCTGGAGCGTGACCTTTGGCCACGGAAATGACCTCACCCAGAGGCCTCCAGCCTCTGGAAGAATGAAGAGTGAGGGAAAGAAGCAAAACATGGGTAAAGCTCAGTGGATAGTAATGTTACAGCACAGTGCCTGTATACCATGGTGTATCTGTGCCAATACACAGATCTGAACAGCAGTAACACATCAACTGAGGGGGAGGCCACGTTCCAGTGGTTTCTGGTGTTTGCTCACAGGCAGCAGGTAAAGTCTAGATGTCAAAGGTGCAATTCTAATTTCTGTAAGTAATGAAAGAATACATAACTAAAAATCCAACAAACAAAAAGATGGAATGATGGTAATCAAGTATATCAATCCGAAAGCCAGTGGAAAAGGAAAGAATGAGAAATAGTGGGGAGCAGGGTTCACCCTGCATCTTCTGGCATGCCTACGTCTTACCAAAGCATGGGGCGCGTCTGCTACTTCCTGGGCTCTGGGCTGATTTATCTTAATGTCATAACTGTGACAGACCAGTGTCCTATCACAGAGATGATCCGGGTTCTTACCATCACAGAACAGGAAGGCTGACACAAACCTGACACTACTATCCCTGCCATCTGCATGCAATCTTCTGAATGGCAGTGGGCGGAGCATCTCCCGAGCGATGTTTTATGTGAGTCTCAGTTAATTTCTTCCAACGAAGACGCCACACCTTGAACAGCAACTGCCTGGGCAGCCCCACCTGACTGAGCTTTGTAACAATCCACTGCCATTCTTCACCACCTCGCTGGTTTGTCATCCACTATGACCCACCTGGTGACCACACTGGGAATTTAAATGGGAATGTGGTATGACTCACCATGCCAGCAATCTCTGCAATTACCCCACAGATGCGGCACTGCTGCTAGCTGGGAAGGGAGCGGCAGAGTTTTCAACTTGTACGTGGCTCTTCCTACCGTAACAGCACTCGCTCTGTTGGTCAGGAAACCAAATGGAGATGCTTCAGTTATCTAAGCATATCTTTCTTACTCTAGTGTTAAGGAATAATGTAGTACTTAATATACATTGCACTCCTAATAGAGCTATGCCCCTCAGGGAAGTGACTTCAACAAGCACTTCAAAAGAGGATCCAAATGGCCAATGACATAAAATGGTGCTCACCCTCAGGAGTCACCAGGAAACCACAAATTAATGCTCAAATGAAATACTACACACCCATCAGAATGGTTCAAGTTAAAAAGCTAACAATACCAAGTGTTACCTAGGTTATAGAAGACACAAAGCTTTCATGTATTGCAGTGGAAATATAGTTAACAAGAAATTTTAACCCTAAGTATTTTCAATAGAAATGTCTTCCCATGCACACATAGAAATAAAAGAATAAAAGAATGTTCATGGCACTATTATTGGCTAATAGCTCCAAGGAAGAACCAAGTCAAAAATGAACAATAGAGGGGTCTCCCTGGTGGCGCAGGCGTTAAAAGTCTCAGTACTATCAAGCTATCGCCAGTTACTGTCAGCCACTGAGGCCTGAGTTCAATCCCCAGCCAGGGAGCTAATCCACATGGTATAGAAGACCTCTCCTATCTCACCCACTGCTCCCCTCAGCAGTGTATTTGAGTAGATCCACCTGTTCTGCTCCCTACTGTCTCTGGTGAATTCTCTCACTCTCCTCACCTCCCACACCTCTGGCCTACACCCCGCAAATAAATCTTAAAAAAAAAAAAAATCAACAAAATATTGGATAAATATACTTGCTTTACCCAATGGAATATAAAGAGTATGGACAATGGACAAACCACTTGTACACGCACAGATAAATCTTTCACACACAATGGTGAAATACATACTAGTATTTACACACCAGGCGAAACTGATCTCTAGTTAGAAGAGGGGTTACATTTGGGGAGGAGGGTCAGGATAGCTATTGGGAGATTATCTAAGAGGTCTTCCAGATAACTGGTAATACTCTATTTCCAGGGTGGTCGATATAAGTATTTTTACTTTGTGGTACATCATTTCTTTCTGCATTTATGCCATATTTAAATTTTCTAAAAGGATGATCCTATTGGTTTATGCCTCCTTGCCCTTCTCTCCAGTCAAATTGTTCTTTCTTTAGACTCCATACCTTCCACGAAGCCCAACCACTTCAGCTCGAAGCGGTTACACTTTCTTCCTGGTTTTTATCGCTTCTCCTGAGAGGTAGTACACTAGTGTGGGCCAAGACACTCTGCCTTTATTCTGTAAGGCAAAATACAGCAGGAAAGTGAATGGTCACATTCATATCTAACTGCCACAAACTTGTTTTAACCAATTTTACTTATTTTTATTTCTTCGATTATGTGGACGTTTATAGAAATTCACACACACGTACGTGTAAACAAGTTAGATCTTAAAAATATTTGCTCCCAATGAATCACGCTTGTTTACGATGTGCCTTTGCCACTTTCACTATCCAAGAGCTCTCCTGGCCCCTTCCTCTCGGTGCTCTGCCCTCGGCCGCAGGTGTGTTTTGTGGGACTTCCGAGATGAGGCCCCGCGAGGCTTAGCAGCTTTGCTGTTCCGCCTTTTGGACACCATGCTATGATTAAGTCTGGGATGACACTGTGGAGGGAGTCACATGGAAAACACAGCAAAGCTTTCCAGGCACATCAGAGTGAAAAATAAATTTTAAGCCACTACATTTTGGTGTGGGTTTATAATGCAGGAGTAGCTAACTCCTGGGGACGGGGGTGTCCCTTTTCCTTTGTTACCTAACGCACCTATTAATCTAGTCTGCTGTGGCTGAGACCATCTTATCCATGTCCTTTCTTGTCTTCTTCCTTTGGTGTCAGCTTGGTACACTGCCGCCCAGCTAAGGACTGTCTTTTATCACACCTTGAAGGAGTGGCCACGTGACTCCATTTTGCTCCACGGGCATGGAAGTGATGGCCACAACTTCTGTGACAGGCCCTTGAGAAAAGGCAGACGCTCCTTTCATTCCCCATTCCCAGATATCTCCTGGTAGGAGCTGGGCTCATTAATGACTTAGAAACTATTGTCATTATCAGCTTCATTAGCCTTTGAGATAGTAACCAAGAAAGTGAGTTGTGGAACATAGAGGATATTGTAACTTTTGCTTTGTAAAAAGGGAGAATATAAACTTGTATTAAAAAACTTTGGAAGGTACAGGAGAAACCCACTGGCATTGGCATGGGAAGTGGGTAGAGGGGAGGTATGTGGGAACCCTCAAAACATAAATCTCTAGGTTACACACAAATTTGAATGAATTATCTACTCAAAAGGAAAAGTAGTTCCACAGTGAAGCCCCAGTCTCCTTTATGTGATTTTTGTCATGGTTTCCTATCTGGTTCCTTCCTCAGCTGTGAACCGAGGGCACACTGCATGCCACCTGTAAGCTCTGAACTAAGTGTTGTTTAGCTCAGCGCTGTCACCCAACAGGCGCTTAGAAAAGCGGCAGCTGAACAGAAAAGATGGTCTATCAGTCTGTTAGACCTGACTGACACCTCACTATTTAATTTGCGTTTTCCTGATTTCTCTGATTCTGAGCATTTTTGGATTTACTCTCTGCTGAATTCATACTCTGTCCAACTGTTTTTCAGTTATGTTGCTTATTCCCTTATGTTAATTTCTACATTGTAGCTGTTAAATCTTGTGTTCTTCTAAATGTACTGTTTATCTATTATCTTTTTGTATACAAGTTGTTTTATAATGACAAACATTTCTTTTTTGAGACTGTGTTTTGCTGTTGTTGGGTGAAGTACAGATCTAGCTGACTGACGGAAACGCTGTTCTGGTGTATCCTTACTGATTTTCTGCCTGCTAGAGTTTGGATTACTGAAAAAGCGGTAGTCTCCAACTATAAACGTGGCTTTCCCCCAGGTTTTTCCTCTCTTCATCCCCCAATTTTTTTTTAAATATTTATTTATTTATGCATACAAGCTGGGGTACAGGCCAGAGGCGTGGGGCAGTGAGAGGGTTCACCAGAGACAAAGTGGGGAGCAGAACAGGCAGATAGACGGAAATACACTGCTGAGGGGAGCAGCGGGTGAGGCAGGAGAGGTCTGCCGCACCCTGTGGGATTCTCCCTGACTGGGCGTCGAACTTGCGCAGCCACTGCCGACAGCTCCAAGGTGCAGCGTTTAACCGCTGCGCCACCAGAGAGGCCCTCTTCATCCCTAAATTTTTAAGGTGTATAATTAAAATCTTCTAAATTATAAAATACTTGTGTATGGTCAGAAATTGAAAAATATTAAGTGGAAAACAAAAAACCTCATCAATTCTCTCTCTCCTCCACAGAAGTAATGATTTTTCTATGTATTGTTCCAGAAATTTTCTACATATAATCAAATATATATATGTATAGTTTTAAAAATTTATAACTAGAACACTTGACATACTTTTTTGCGATCTACTTTTTTCCCCACACATATAGATCTACTTCAGAGAATAATGGTTTAAATGACAGTAAAAATTTAACTTAGAGGGCAAACTACAGAGATAATGAAGAGATCAGTTATGGCCTGGGAAAGAGGTAGGAGTGAACAGGTGGAACACGGGTTATTTTTAGGGCAAACTGTTCCATATGATACCATGATGGTGGATACATGGCATTATGCTTTTGTCAAATCCTCAGAACTGTACAACACAAAGAGTGAAACTTAATGTAAACTATAGATGTTAGTAAAATATTATCATTATGGGTTCATCAACTATAACAAATGTACCACAGTAATTCAAGCTGTTAATAGGGGAAACTCCAGTGTATATATGTGTGTTGGATGTCAAATGGAAATTGTATTTTTTGCCCAATTTTTCTGCAGCTAGAGCTGCTCTAAAATACAAACTGTATTAGAAAATCTAATTTAGAAAAACTATTTTTAAAGCCCTGCATAGAATATTTCTTATTTAAAGAAGCAATCTGTAAAGACAGTATGCTAATCAGGAGTGGCAAAAACCAACGCATTTTAGAAGTGTACCAAAAGGGAAGTGCAGCTGAAAAGATGTGAATATCAAATATCATGTTAAATACTTTAAGTTGATGTGAATGAGGAAACAGAAGATTATCCACTTACACATGGTCATGCCTATGCTGTTCAGTTGTTAATTTCCAGATTTGTATAACCTATAGATGATCTTAACACATCAGCCATATTACTGAAGTATTACTGGACGCCTTTAATCTGAATAGTATTATCCCATAAAATGTAGCTCTGAGTTTGTAAGCTCCAAGGCAAAATATAAACAAGAGTTAGGTAATATAAAGCAACATATTATTAAATCCTATTAGTCACATTCCTGTTTTAATGCCTAGATCATCACACTTGAAGCAGAACAGTTTCATAAATTCCTGACGTAAATGAGAAAGCCCTATCATTTTAATGTGCACGTGGAGGTTATCATAAGCATGGAATTTTTAAGGCAAAAAGGTAACTTCTAAAAGAGAAAAAGAAACTTCAAAGATCCATTGAGTTAAGCCTTTAACTATGTGTTTATGCATCTCTCTATATACTCTATATTTTTAGTGAGTAACTGCAAAAATAGTATCTCAATCTAGTCAGGGGATTATAGGACAGAAGTTTTCCCCAAGTCTCCTGTATTCTATCGCTTTTCTAGAATGCTGCACTGGGCAATTCTATACCCTGCTTATTTGTAGCACCACAAAGTATATGGAAGAGGATTTTAAAAGTTTTGCCATATGTTAACTTATTTTTGTTTTGTTTCTAATTGTGCTTTTAAGGTCACTGCATTTCCTCTTAAAACTGTGGGCATAGCAAAGCGGCTAAGATGTGGCTCCTCACAAAGGGGACCCGTATGATGCGAGAATGCCAAACACCGAAATGAAAATACTCTTTTTAATAAGTCGTGTATCTCCTAAAATCAGAAGTGACAGACTTAATAAAAATTTGCTTAGTTTAGGGGCCTCCCTGGTGGCGCAGTGGTTGAGCGCTGCGCTGTGGAGCTGTCGGCAGCAGCGATGCGAGTTCGACGCCCGGCCGGGGAGAATCCCACATGGTGCGGCAGACCTCTCCTGCCTCGCCCGCTGCTCCCCTCAGCAGGGTATTTCTGATCTGCCTGTTCTGCTCCCCACTGTGTCTCCGGTGAAGCCTCTCACCACTCCACACCTCTGGCCTGTACCCCAGCTGTATGTATAAATAAATAAATCTTTAAAAAAAAATTTGCTTAGTTTCTCATGCACTAATCATTCATTTAACCCCAAAGGATAGCCCAGGAAAGTTTCTAAGTTTCTCTCAGTTTCTTCAAACATTAGGTGTTCATTAATTTCACCCAGCTGTTGCAATTCATCACTCTACATCATTCCACTCTCTTTGGGTTTCTTACTCTCTTCATCTCATGTCCCACTTTTTCTTAGTTTAGTCGTCATTTAGGGAGTATACATCCTGCACTAGCTTTTTGAGAAAGGATGCATGGAATTTATTTTTTTGAGAACTTTTAGGCTTGAAAACAACTATTTTAGCTCCACAATAGCTAGTGTGGCCTACTACAGAATTTTAAACTAGAAGCAAATCTCTTTCAGAATTCTGAAGCACTGCTCCCTATCCTTGAGTTTTCAGAGCTGCTGTCAAGAAGTCTAACACATTCAGGTCTGTGGGCATCACATGGAACTTTCTTCCCCCTCAATATTAACTTGTCTTACCTACTTTTTTGTCTAGCTTTTTAGACTAAAGGGAGACAGGAGAGTCTCAAGAAATCTGCATGGGGTCTCCTCAGGCATTCTACACTTACAGCAATCTTAAGTAGGTCCCCAAGGCCACAAGGCTGAGCAGTGACACAGTGCGTTAACAGAGCCACCACAGGCCCAGAGCAACCCCTGCAGAAAGCAAAGCAAGGCGCAGCTGTGACACAGACATGCTGTGGGGATGGACAACACAACATTACCGATGCCCTGCTAGCTGCCACCTCCTCTGCAAGTGGCTTGGTATGCATTAACTCACCGAATGGGAATATACAACATTAAGAGGCAGGAATCACTTATATCACTGATAGGTGATATAATTTACCCCGGCAGATCCAGGATTCCAGTCTGACCAGTCCAGTGCCAGTCTGTGGTCTCAACTACTATGCTGCACCTTCCAGTAGTAAATGATGGTAGTTTTTGCTTGTTTTATTATTTTTAAATACTTTTTCTTTACAAAACAATAAGTTTTGCAAAGGCAGTTTCAAATAGGCAAACCTATGTGAATTTCTCAATTAAAAATGTATTATTTGGTGACATCTAAATACCTCAAAATCACCAGTTTATAGGGGTAGTAGAGAGGAAGAAAATGAAATTTTGAGAGATTTTTGACGATGGAAGACTTGGAAGATGAGCTCTAGGTGACAGCAGCCAGACTTGAAGAACAGGGAAAAGGCTCGGTACAAGAGGATTAAGAGGATTACAAGAGCAATGAGAGTGACGAAGTTTCTCTGGGAAGTAAAAATCAAGGTCATCTGAGTTCAAAATAAACCTAGACTAGTAGGGCTTCTGTGTCTAAGATCATCAAGTCAGGGTACAGGGTCATTCATCGTGAGAGTGATAAAGATGGTAATAACCATTCATTAAGCACACTAAAAAATTAATTATATCTAGTCATAACCACCACCACGATCAGCCAGTGCAAAGCAGAGGAGAAAGAGAAAAAACTGAGGAGCAGAGAACTAGTGAAAACTGAGATTTTCAATAAATACCTTCTGTTTTTCACAGAACTTGGTAAGAGGGCTCTAAATCAATATAGAGGAGTCAAGCGCCTGGCATTCCAAAGGTAATGTTGAAGAAAGAAGATGGCTATTAACTGCTGTTAACATCCTGCTGGCTATTAACACTCATCATAAAGTCGAGTCAGTCTTGACGGAGTGGCGTGGGCGTGGGGAACACAGAGGCCAGCGAAAGGGCAGAACAAGCCACGGGTGTGCAGAAACCAGATTTGACAGCAGTGACATTACCAACTACAAAAGTTAAACTATACAGTAAATAATCCTAGAACAATTAGTTGTTCACATGTAAAAAATATATCTGTATTTCATGCACAAAAAATGGGAGGTGATTGAAAAATCTAACTATAAAGGACAAAGGTTTAAAACTGTTAGGAAAAGATAGATGAGTGTCTTTGTAAGTTTGAGGGAGTAAAGGATTTCTTAACCAAGACACTAAAAATCACAAAACATAAAGAGAGAGAATCTGAAATTCAAGTGAAATTTCAATGTAAGATTAATAATCATCCAAGAAAAGGCACAGACCGGAAGGGGCCGCCAATATAAGCAACAAGTTATTGTCCAGAAAGCCAACCAACGGAAAAGACAAACAGCGCAAGAGCGGAAGGAGCAAGGACGCCCAGAGATGCCCAGGGGCGTTTGGGTTAGTGGCGGTAAAGAAGACTGGCCTGGACCTAAGAGATTCGGGCTACAGGAACTTACTAATCAATTTGACTTGACAAAATCAGCCGACTTAGAAGGAAAGCACGCGGTGAGCTGGAGGCGGAGGCGGGGCTGCCAGGACAGGGGACAGGCTGGGACCACTGACCCTCGGGCCCGTGGTGACTGTTAAGCCATGACGTCTTCGCTGCGGTCTCGTATCATTTTACCTGTTCTATTTTGGCCATAAAGATTCCTTATGACCTCTAAATATAACAAACAAATGCTAATAAAACCAAATTTTGTCGGCCACCATTTCAGCAGGTGGCCAGAGAGGGCTGTGACTTCTGCTTAGAACACGGCCCTCAGCCCCCTGCCTCGTGTGCTGTCCCAGGGGGCAGGATGCAGAAATGCAGCGCAGACTTAAAAACGTGCATGAAAACAGGATTTATATTTCAAAGTGAGGAGACCCTAAGAAAATATTCCCTATAATGCACTGTAAGATTTTTTTTTTTTTTACTGGGGTTTGGAACGATCTCCATTCACACACTGACATACTTCATTTAGCAGACAGAAACAGCTACCGTATGCATCTACCACTCTGCTCTCAATTTTAAGATCAAAAGAAAAAATTTCTATAGATTCCCACATATTACATTTCCATTACTTGGAAACAGCCATCCATCGGAGCACACATACTACTCAGAAAAGTCGGGCAAAAGACTACTGACCCCTTTCCTCGAAGCGCCAAAACTGGCAGCGGTGATGGAGGGGCTGGTCGGAAGCGCACAGCCAGAGACAGCCCATCTGGGCGGGCAGCATCAAACTGTACATTTGGCAGGAAGCCTTTTTTACTAAACTATATCTCTTAATTAAGACCTATTTTTATTTAATTTCTATTTATTTTAATTCCCTAAAGGAAACTACTTAGGGGCTCTAAGAATCTCAAGAATTTTCCATCTCCTCTGTTAACCTTTTTGACATGCTATGGCTCCATCATTAATTAGTCTCTTCTTTAAAGCTTCAACTTCAATCTTCTGTTTGCTGATTTTATTTCTCAGGACATTCATTTGTTTTTCTGATTTTTTTTCCCTTCAATTTCTTTGAATTTCTTTCTGATGGCAATTTTGAATTCCATATCTGATAGGAAGAATGATTTTCCAAGTCTTTGTGATTGGGTTCTGGAGATCTGTTCGCTTTCTACTGTGCAATATTTCCTCGAGGACACAGGTCGTGTTTTTTATTTTTGCCTTTCGTCTCCCCATTCTTTGCTTTCTCAGTCGTGCTACTGCTGGTGCCGCCCCGCCTCTGCTGCTGCTGGCTCTCCTATGCCTCCACCACTCGTCTTGGGGCCTTACCAGCCGGCTGCGTGCTGCTATGAACACTGGACTTCTCTGAAGAATCCTACACGAAAGCAGAGAATGGAATGATATGATCACAATAACTAAGAAAGAAACTGCCAGCCAAGAATACTCTATCCTACAAAGCTCTCCTTCATGTAAGAAGGGGAAATAAAGGCCTTCTCAGACAAACAGAAACCAAAGGAATTTGCAAACACTTGACCCCCTCCAGAAGTACTGAAAAGAGCTCTCATTCCAAACTGGAAAGCAACATACACAAAGAACTGAGCAAGGACGCAGAACCACAAAATTAAGGACAAAAGGGCAACGACAGACTTTCATATATCCACAATCACTACAAATTTAAATGGATGGAACATACCAATAAAAAGGCACAGAGTACCTAACTGGACTAGGAAACAGAATCTAATTTTTTTGCTGTCTCCAGGGAATGCAACTGGGCTCCAAAGATGAACAGACTCTGAGAAAGGGTAGGGAAACAGTCCTACAAGAAAAGGGATGCAAAGGGAGGAAGGGGCAGTCATACTTACAGCTGATGAAATAGATTTCTAGCTAAAAAAGATAGTAAGAGACAGGTATACTGATTAAGGGAATACACCAGGACAACACAATACTCATTAATGTATAGTCACCAAAACAAAGCAGCACCAAATTATACTAGGCAAGTATTATCAAATCTGAAAACAGACATTGGAAAACACATTCGTGGCTGCAGCCCCAACTCTCACCAACGGACAGATCAACCAGACAGAAAATAAATAGGGACATAATAACCTTAAAGAAAAAATTAGACCACATGGGCTTAATGGACATTTTTGGGCCCTGCATCCTTTTATGATGAAAACCCTTAAAAAACTAGGAATGCATGGGGCATACCTCAACATAAAAAAAGGATGGATCACACACCCACAGCTAGCATCATTCTTTTTTTTTTTTTAAAGATTTTTTTTTTATTTATGCATACAAGCTGGGGTACAGGCCAGAGGCGTGGGGCGGCGAGAGGGTTCACCAGAGACAGAGCGGGGAGCAGAATAGGCAGATAAGAAATATACTGCTGAGAGGAGCAGCGGGCGAGGCAGGAGAGGTCTGCCCCACCATGTGAGATTCTCCCCCGCCGGGCGTCGAACTCGCGTCGCTGCTGCCGACAGCTCCACAGCGCAGCGCTCAACCGCTGCGGCACCGGGGAGGCCCCAGCTAGCATCATTCTTGATGGTGAAAAGCTGCAAACATTTCCACTAAGCTCTGGTACAAGACAAGGTTGCCCATTCTCACCTCTACTATTTACCACAGTCCTAACTAGAACAAATAGACAAGAGAATGGTATCAAAGGAATCCAAACCATAAAACACATAGAAAACACAATCAAAACACTTTACAACATAAGTTTCAGTGGTATCTTTGTGGATTCAAAAAACAACAATGAAAACAAAAGTGAATATAAATAATTGAGATGACATAAAGCTAAAAACCTTCTGTACAATGATAGAAACCATCATTAAAACAAAAAGGCACCTGAATGAACAGGAGAAAATATTTGCACAACATACATCCAACAAGGGGCTGGTATCCAAGATCTACAAAGAACCCATAAAATTCAACAAAAAGACAACAAATAACGAGATAAAAAAAAATGGGTAAAAGAGCTAAACAGGCGCTTCTCCAGAAGACATGCAGATGGCCAACGGGCACGTGACAAAGGCTCATCATCACTGACCATCAGGGAAATGCAAATCAAAATCACAATGAGGTGTCACCTCACACCTGGGAGAACAGCCCACATCAAAGAGACCACAAACAACAAATAGACTATGGGATGGACCGTGGGTGCTTTGGTGGTGGGCCTGGTGAACTAACAGTACCTGAAGGGGGAGAGCCTACATCTCTAAAACACAAACAACATGTAAACCAGTATTACCTCAGTTTAAAAAAAAAAAAAGACATAATTGCAATATACCAAAAAGAGAGTAGATTCTATTTCAAAAGATCTAGGGCAGGGCTTAGGAGTCTGCATTTCTAACAAGCTTTTAGGTGATACTAATTTGTTGTCCCAAATGCAGTAAAAGTTAGGAAGACAAGTTTCCAAAGAGAGAAAGATAAGATTAGCTTACCTTAAAAAGGAATTAAAATTAGTCTGATAGAGATACCTCAGAGGCAAAATCAATCCAGAGAGGTAACAGTGATATCATGAAATTAGAGGAAAAAGTAAATCTGAACCTAAAATTTAATAATGAACCATACAAAGTCATATTCATATGTCCCAAGGCAGTTTATCATCCATTGATCAGTTTTAAAAGAATCAGAAGATCAAATCAACAGGAAGAAAATTTACTACATCAGTGAGGAGATCTACTGATAGAATAAAAGGGTAGCAGCACAGCGCAGGCATTAAGAGTGGAGATTCTAGGCAGAAGAAGTGTTGGGTCCACCTGTTGGGTGTCTGATTTTAAGAAAGTCATGAAACATCTCTTTGTTTCAGTTCATAGGTAAAAAATGGGAGTAACAACAGTGTCCACTTCACAGGGCTGTTGTGAGTATTAAATAAGCCAGTAACCATCTAGTACTTCACCAAATGCCTGCACGTGGCCAGCAGTATGAGATGGCTGCTGCACTACAACTTGGCGGCATCATTATCATGGGGAACAATGATGGGCAGAGAAACTCGGCTCAATCTGGAGAAGAGTCATAAAGAACATGGAAAAATAATCTTAGATTACAATTCTAGATTACAACTGGTAGGGACATAGATGAGGGAGTAGAGGGATCCTTAGACATGCTATAAAATTAGGTACATGCTTTCCAAAATTATACATAAATATTTGAGATTAAATTTCTAATTTTTAAATATTAAAGGACGGTATTGAAAGAAAATGCTGTCAAGGTAACAAAAGGTAAGAAATGTGAAAAAGAATGAAATTCAAAAGAAAGTACATTTTAAAAAGTGAAATAAAAGCAGGATTAAGTACAAGTTGGCCTAGAGTAATTGGTTGGATGGACCTGAAACCATAAATTATATAAAACAAAACAGAGGGGATACACTCCCAGACACTGATCTCAGAGACCTACTTGGGAACTCAAACCCAATAGCAAGAAAAAGAAAACTAAAATATAAACAAATGGGACCATATCAAACTAAAAGCTTCTGTACAGACCAAGAAAGTCACCTACTAAGTGGGAGAAGATATTTGCCCATCATACAACCAAAAAGGATTAATTTCCATAATGTATAAAGAAATCACATACAATTCAACCAAAAAACCAACCCAGTGAAAAAAATGGGCAGAAGATCTGAAAAGATATGACTCTGGAGAAGACATACAGAAGATACACAGGCACATGAGAAAATGCTTAATAACACTAATCAGCAGGGAAATGCAAAAAACTACAATAAGATACCACTTTACACCTAAGAGGAAGGTTGTATTTATGATAAAGACTGGGGAAAAAAAACCCAAGAAATACTTATACTCTCAGCAGGAATAAATCTGTGTAGCCTCTAGGGGAACAGTATGAAAATTCCTTAAAATAGTCAATGGAGGGGCCTCCCTGGTGGTGCAAGGGGTTAAGTCTCAGCCTATGAAGCTATCCACAGCCACTGTACCAAGCTTTCGACCCCCGGGTGGGGAGATTCCCAAACGGCGCAGCCGACCTCGCCTGTCTCGCCTGCTGCTCCCCTCAGCAGTGTTTCAGTAGATCTGCCTATTCTGCTCCTCACTCTGTCTCTGGTGAACCCTCTCACCAACCCCCCCCCACCTCTGGCCTACACCCCAGCTCTTGTATGCATTAATAAATAAATCTTTAAAAAGATTCAACGGAAATACAATACAATCCAGCAATACCACTGGTATGTAAATATCTGAAGAATATGAAAACACTAATTCAAAAGATAAACAAACCCCTAAGTTTACAGCAGCGTTATTCACAATAGCCAAAACTTAGAATCAATTTAAATAACCACAGAGAGATGACTAGACAAAGAAATTGTGGAATATATACATAATGGAATATTACACAGCTGCTAAAAAGGATGAAAGTGCCTTTTGTGGTAACATGGAGTATGCTAAATGAGAACGGTTAAGCAAACAAACTGACAAAAGTCATCAAAATTAACTCCTAGACTCTGAAAAGTACAGTGATTGCCACAGAGGAAGGGGAAAGGCGGTGGTTCAACGGGTGAAAGAAATTGTGATGACACTGGAACTTTGGTGGCCGGTGAGTGAACAACGTATATAAACAAGTGGAAAGCTACGCGCCCGGAATTTATACAGTATCGTGAAAATGATAAATTAATAAAATCTGACTTAAATTTTGCTTTAAGACAGTCCTTTTCCTTTCTGACTTTAAAACAAATACCAAGGGGGTAATAAAGTATTCCAACTGGCTATTACGTCACACAAAATGAAATACCGGAGAATGCGTAGCTGGCCGTGTCGACGTTGGTCAAGTGAGTTCACAACCGCGGAGGCGGTGTTCCGACCTCACCCCGCCCCCTACACACACACACACACACACACACACACACACACACACCATGCAGTCAGCAAGGGGATGCCCACGATATATTACAAAGGTGAAAGGAACTGAGGCTCCCGTTGTTTTAGATGTTTACAGTAACGATCCAATACAACACCAAATATAAAGATCATCACGGGCAGTTGAGATCGTTCCAGGAGTACCGCCAACAGTGAGGAGAGCCCACGGCTTTTTATTCTTTCACAACTTCCTCAGTCTTAGTCCACCGCAAAAAGCAGCAGCTGCAGAAGGAACCGGAGCATCCCAGGGAAGGCCGCCGTGGGCTCGCCTGAGCGCGCAAACGCGCGGGCTGCGAGGCACCGCTGGACCTACCCAGGGGTGGGGCTGGAGCAGGCCCGGTTCGGGGAGGCGCCCTGATTTCTGTTTAAGCCTGGCTGGCGGGGTGCGGGGCGGGGGTCAGGCCCCGCCGAGGGAGCGGGGTGCTCGGGGATCCCCGCACCCAGCCGGCCCCGCAGAGGCCGACGCGAGCGCTGCCGCGGAGACCCGGCCAACTCACTTTCGGTCACAAAGCACTCCCGGTATTTTAGCTCTTCCGACACAGTGTTCCCGCCGGTTCCGGCGTCCACAGACGTAAAAGGCCCAGACGCCTCCCGGAAACCGGGATTCCAAAGACAGGAACGCCGCCCGCGTTCGCGCCCTCGAAGTGCACGTCGCACGTCATCCGCACGCGCCTGTTCGGCGTGCGCGTCATCCGCACGCGCCCGCACGGGACCAACCGGCGCCCGGCAGGTCACCTCTGCTCCCAGCCGCCGCCCCGCCCACGCCCCGCCCCCGGCCGCAGGCCCCGCCCCGCCACAGCTGTCCGGCCCCGCCCCCCGCTTCCGCCGTGGGCGCCGGCGCAGGCGCGGTGGAGGCGCCCGAGAGCTGCGAGGCGGGAGGTCGCCGCGGCCAGGATGGTGCTGGAGAGCGTGGCGCGCATCGTGAAGGTGCAGCTCCCCGCCTATCTTAAGCGGCTCCCAGTGCCCGAGAGCATTACCGGGTTCGCCCGGCTCACAGGTAGTCCCGCCCGCCCCCCAGGGCCGCCCCGGCAGCCCCCGGGCCGGGTGGGGGTGGGCGCGCTGGGTCCCTGGGGCGGGGCGCAGCCGAGAGCCTGACCCCGGCCGGCGCGGGGCCACCCGCCCGTGCCACCTCGCGGCGCCTCCTGGCGGGCCACTCCCGGCGCTGGCGGCTGCCCCGGGGCTCCCCCCCGCCCCCGCCCCTCTGCCCTCCGTCGGGAGAGGCGCGCCCCTGCGCAGGGTGGTCTTGGGGATCCGGGCGCCAGCGTCGGGCCCGCTCGACCCCTGCGGTGGGCGTGCGCGGGCCAGAAACGCTGACCTGCAGGTCCAGGTGGAGGCGGCTTCGTGCGGTGACCGTGACCCGGTGCGGGCAGGGAGAGTGGGCCATCGTGACCTCCGTGGCCACGGCCCGGAGGCGGCCCAGACCAGGGCGCATTCGCCAGCGGGTTTGGAGGCTGATGTGACGGCCCAGGTCTCACAAAATGAAAGGGGGCGCGTGTGTGACTTTCTGCACTTCCATCTCCTTCGCAGAAAGGCGCCCCTCAGGATTTCACACCTGCAGGATGGCAGTTTTACAGTGCGACCAACACTTGGAAGAGTGTTGGGCTCCGAGCGATCCGGTGTAAGGGGGATATTTGCAAACCAGATGCCTTAGAATAGTGAGGGGAAATGCATATTGTTGAAGCATGCATATATATTGAACATGTGTGTTCTGTGTATGGGTGGGGACATGAATGAAGATGGTTTTGAGGTAAATGGGGCTGCTTAGCCTGAAGTTCTGTGCTTGCTGACTCAAATACACCATGGGGATGGCTGGCTGGTGAAGGAAAGGTGAGATTTACTCTGTGTAAGCCAAAAAACGTACTTGGACAAATTAGTGAAGGTTATTTGGAAGTGGCTTTCAGCAAGGAGGTGTTTTTGTTTTTATTTATTAATTAGGGACTGTTTTTCCGAAATGAATAGGGTGCCCTGGGAGATAGTCCATCTCAGACATTAAGAAGAAAGGCGTCCTGTGGCATTGCATAGATACAGATGCGTAAACTACATGCGTAAACGACTGCGTCATGAGTCCTTGAATTGTGGTCAGAGATAGATGCTCTGTTGCCTGTATTGAGCTTTTATCATTTTTAGATACTAACGGGCTTGGTAGAGAGCATGCAACAAATAGAAGCATGGTAACCGAATAATAACTTTAGAAAAGAACCAAAACATCAGAAGCGATGTAAAAATCGCCAAAGGAAAACACTTCCAAATGGAGTATTTATAAACATGTCTTCTTTTGATCCTCGTTGTTAGAATTGTAGCACTTATGTAAAATTATTACTCCCCCCCCCCCCCGTACTTTCCCTATTTTAATGCAGTCTTCGTGTTCAAACTGTATTTTATATAAACCTCATAGTGGGCCTAAGCATTTCCCTGCAGCTGGAAATTTGGTGTGTTTCATATGTGTTTTTTGTGTTGTTCACCAGTAAGTAGCTTCATGCCATTTGTCTTAATTTTCTGTTTTGGACTATAACCTTGAGTGTACTCACTAAAATGGTAATACAGGTGAGAAGGATATGATCATTGGCATTTGCTCTCTGTTGCTATATGACTCTCTTGTTCATTTGCACACATTAACTGCTGAGTTGTTTAAATGTCAAGAACGAAAAAAGTAGTCTATTGCCACACCAATCCAGCATAACCTGAATTAAGTGTTGATGCTGGTAGTGTCTGGTTCTTATATTAGTTTTAATTTTCTACAGTGAGAGTGTAATGGGAGCAGGTCAGAAAGCAGGAGGTTTGCTTGTGTGACTAGGAGGCTGCAGAAGCATGCTCTTGTTTTTGAAGTTCCCACTGTCAACAAGTATTTAGTTCCCATGAAAGGCATCCAGGAAGCATCAACCTTCCCTTCCCTTCCTTAATGAGATACAGTAACATCTTGACGATGCTTAGAAGTAATGATGTGCTAGGGCACATACTGGCTTAAGTCCATTGCAGCACGCCTGCAATTTAGCTCTCCTTGCATGTTTGTTCAGGAAACATTCACGTGCTGTGTACTTCCTCTGAAAACCATGAGATAATCCGTTTTGTGTTGGGCATGGACAGCAACCTCGCAGGATCTATTTTGGAGTACTATGGAAGGAAAACTTGGGGGCCCATTCCTGCTCCGAGCCTTCCCTTCAGAAAATATTGTGGTAGCCAACAGACATTTGACCCTTGAAGGTACGACTTTTGGAAGGCATATCTCCAACAGAAGTCCAAAGACTTCTGTTGAAATAAAAACCTGGAAGCTAACTTTTCAGCCATTGTTTAAAATGTCCAGTAGACCAAAAACTGTTTTCATTTTCTACCTGTGAAAACTGGAGCAAAAACAGTTAGTGTTCACACTGGTGTTGCCTGTTTTTCCTTCCCTATTCAGAGCCTGTGGTTCTTTAAAGCAGTTGCCTCCCACGATGACTCTGCATTCTTAGTAAACACATTAGCCTGGTCTTTATTACAGGCAGTGCTCACTGTCTGTATTAGAATAGACCGTGCATTTGTGGTGACATATTTCAGAGGGGGGCTTTTAAGATAAAGGGTGTGATTCTGCCCTTGGAGGTATATTGTATTCTAGTACTTGGACCTTTACAAAAGCTTTCCCCTGGCATGTGAACAATGGAAAAGAGAGCTAATAATCTTCCTATTCAGAAGTCAGAAAACAGTTTGCTGCTAGATTGAATGCTAGCTGTAAGACATTAAATATTGCCATTCTTCCCCACTTAAAGTAGTTTCCTTCTTTGAAACAACAGTTTTACTCTTAAAACAGCGAATCCCGAGACGAGTAGTTGTTCTCCCAGGGGACCGGAAGTGTCAGAGCAGAGCTGCAGGGTGTCAGCTCTGTTTCTGCAGGTACAGCATTTGGAATGCGGTGGGCATTAGTATGGCTGAACACGTTGGGGAAGTGTTATCCCTGTTCTGACTTTATATAACAGATAAACTGTGAGTTGGGTATTTATTGAGCCCCTGCTCAATGCCAGGTTTTGTACTAAGCACTGGGTACTGTTGACAAATAAGATGGCATTTACTAAAGCGTTGCCACAGGTAGGCATTTCATGACTATATAGTTAAAAAAAAAAAACAGATTGTTTAACAAAAGACATTGGGAAGATTTCCTCATTCAGAAATATTTAAGGGGATTGTACAAATTTGTGTAAAAGCTAACTTTCTAGAGTGATAGGAAAACCCTCTATTTTGTTCTAGGGGTGTTT